>CAJNOL010001022.1:29056-85540 GCA_905250125.1 Rotaria sordida | reverse complement strand
AATTCTTCTAATAATCACAATTATTCTAACTAATCTCATTTCTATTTCTTAATCAAAACCATGCAATAAGTCCATAACCATCCTTCTCAACAACAATCTGCGGTTTTTCATTCAGTGGTAAAGCAAGAATGTTATTCCGTAGTTGTTTAATGAATAAAGACTGTTGAATATGTGCCGAATCAAAGTTACGACGGTTTTGATAATCTTTACGTCGAAAACAAAAGCAAAAATCAGAGATCGTTGATGCTGTTTCTGCAATGATTTGACAACTTGTATCATTTGGTGGAATATTCATACCATATAAAAGTATACGTAAAGACTTCAAGAACGGTAAAGTAGAAAGAGTCGGCAAATCATTCCAATCGTTTCTTGCAAGATGAAGATGTTCATGATTAAGAGTAATTTCAATAGATCGAATATTTCTTGAAAAAAAATTACTATTCAATGAATCAAGACTGTCTGTAATAATAAGATAATCAAAAGTCGATAAAGTTACAGATGTTTGTCTATCACATCGTGATAAATGAAGTTCAACTACTTGATTCGAGGATATTATATGAGGGAAAGAAGTAGCCAATGATAGATGATTATTTGATATATTGAGTTTACGAAGACGTGAAGGACCAACTGTATTAACTGAAGAAGCCGATGTAAAAACTTGTAATTCACTAATATATCTATCTGGAACACATAATTGAAAAAATTCATCAAAAATCCACGGCAAAGTATAGAATAGATGTTGTCGATTTCTAGGTTTCTCCAACTAAAAGAAAGATTAGTCAGATTGATTGAAAGAATATTTTCTTATTGAAATAACTTTGTAATATTTAAAGAGTGATCACTTACATAAATTTCATCATGATTTCTTATCTTTGGATCAACAGTCCAACATTCAGAAATAAATGTTGCACTGGCTATTTGACGAGGATGAGACAAACTACCATGTGGTACATATTGACTAAGTTCAAAATGTTGTCGGTTATCATTAATCATAAAAACATAATGAACATCTATATGACGATCGTCATGAAAGAGAGCTGAATGAGCCATTTGATTCAGATTATTAACATCAATAACAATAGAAAAATTCATTCGTCGTAAAACAGGCATAACTTTAGAAGTTGTCAATACATTAACAAATGTCCATTCTTCACTTGAATGCCATTTGAGTGATTTAACAAAGGTAAACGTATGTAAAGATTCCATTCGAGGTAAAAAATCTTTTTTACGTAAAGAAAAGTCTATATCACCACAAAAATCTAATATTTTTACATGTAGTTGTTGCAATGTAGATGACAACGGTTTCGTTGACAATATATCAATCAAAAGATATGTCCGACCGAGCGAAATTTTGCGATAGATTAAGGGTGCTTGTATCATTTTGAAAGGCCATTTATGTAAACAAAAAGATGTTTCCATTCCTAAATCAACCGATTGAAGAGTAGGCAGACGACAAAGAGTTTTCTCGAGAAATTCACATAAGCGCCATATTGGATAAGCCACTTCTCTTGTCATGCCACCCTTTATAAAACAAAAAATATTAGAAGAATATATGTAATATTAATTGAGAATTAAAATCTTTTCCTTGGTTATCCAGACATCTAGATAAAAGAAATATTTTCCATCAAAATAGAATCCTATATGAGAAAAATGAACCTAGATTTTTTATGCATAGAAAGAAGAGAAGAAAATTTTCGTAAGATACTATTAATGTAGTCAAAGAACTAAGAGTTAATTATTATATCAAAGATTATACATTTACTCATATTGCAGATAGTCATTACTATATAGTTAAAATAATATTTCAGAGTTGAATCTAACTGACAAGTTTAATTGAAAGTAAAGTTCAAGAGAAAAAAAGTTTTTGGACGGATCCTTTTCTCAGACATGTTGGCGTGCAGAACACACTAATGCAGTTTCTAGATTAAAGTTCTAAGCAATTTTTTTTTTGAAAGCAACGTTGTATACATCACTATACGAGTAAGAACTGGCCAGCAATATTGTTTATGTTTTCTTAAAGTTCTCTTGATTTTTCTGTACATCGTATTCTTGTTTGTGGCTAAGATCGTATCCAGTTCTACTTACCACATAAAAATAACGACTTGATTCGACTGTAAGATGAATCAACGTATTTGCATGTTTTCTTATCAATATAAAAACTTCTCTAAAGTTGCGTACACCTTGTAATCGTAATGTTGTTAAATGTGGTAAATGAGGCCATCTTTTTAGTTGAAGAGGTGATGTACAACGATCAATGACAAGTGATTGTATCTCATTTAATCGAAGTATAGAAAAAATTGCAGCGAAGCGTTTTCTTCCAGTAGATGATAAATTAACATGGCGATAAAAACCTCGTTCTGTTAACAATGTTATCAGACGAGAGTTGAGATTAGAAAATGACCAGAGAGCATCAGCACAAGATAGATAAGAAAATATTTCGATTAATACTAAATCAGATAGTTGATCGAAAAGACTGATCATTGTCATTAGGTTGAATGAAAACAAAGAAATGATGCATCACTTTTATAACTGCTCTTATATATTATGTTGCGGACGGTCATTTTTTTTTTTTCTTCATTATTTTGACGGCCGACAGCAACAGTTGTTTGACGTATTGTTATTCTTCGTATTTCGGAGTGCATATTTGGCATTTAAACAATTAATGAACAACACAGTCATTTTTACAAATTCGAACATTGTGATTAAAAGAAAGTATAGTTGAAAATCCTTCGAATCATTCACGCGGCATACAAATGATGGAATATTTCTCAACTATTTTTTGCAATATAATAAAAATGATTGATGTACATTTCTATTGTTAACAATAAGAGGAGAACGATGTAGCGTCGAATGCCTTATTGATATGAAGAATTTTATCACTTATTATTTCACGTTCCATTGTCTAATTACGAGAGAAGTCCTCCAAATGGCGAATCGCTTTTTTTTTCCGAAGTATACATCTTTATATTTGTGGCGTGACCAAAAGAGATTCAGCTCCGTCTCCTACAAACGTTCGAGTCCACACTAGAAAATTTTGAAACTGATATAAGTGTAGGTGCTAACCTCTTTACAGTGAGCTTAAATGGATTAAGTCCCTTGACATTTTTCTGGTTATGTCACCAGTTTGTATGCATGCTTATTATGCTGATTATGAATATTAAGGTCGTAGTGACCCTTGGTTTTTTTGTAGATCCTATATTTTCACTACCGCCCTCTTTCTAACAAAGGTGTTTCTCATCAAACAGTTTATCATGTGTTAGTAGACAATATTTACAGAGAACTTTATTACTAATACTATCATTGGGTACCGAGTACTAAGATCCACCATAACAGAGAAGAGACTTAATATACACCAGTGCTTTTTTAGAATTAGTTTTTTCACATAATGAATGAGTAAAGATACAATTTGTCCTCTGTATTGCACCACATTATCTCGTTCAATTTACCATCTGTTTGGAAATTTATTCTCTCTGTATTAATGTTTTATATTTTAAGCAATTAGCATAGGTTTTTTCTAGTTCTTCTCTGATGATATATGTTACTAAATGCAATACTTTTATGATTAATTTTGAGAATAAATCATGAAGAAACAAGAAATGATATATAACTCTTTGTAGACAATATACAAAATACTTTGGCACTTTATAACTTATTACTTAAAACTTAAGGTTAAAGTATTTGTGAAACAGTGTTCTTGCGAATATATATGTATTGATATATGAGAAACTAATTAGTAATTGTTTGTTTAGAAATACCGCTGTCAGAAAAAGATTGATGGTTATGACATTCAATGTGCAATGGTCTAAGGGTCCTAGAATCCAGATATTCAAAATCCACACAATAAATTGCATACAGTTATGGTTGCATTATACGAGAAAAGCGATTAGTCAGTTAGACAAGTTCTGTCGTTAGAGTTCAGATGATTTTTTTGTAATGATTAAGGTTTCATATCTATTAAATATGGAGTATTGGAAAAAGCTTAGCTTTTCAGAGTATTTTAATTTAGTGAACTAAGAAATTGAAAAGTATCATTCGGTTGATTCGATTTTTCATTGTAAAACTATAGAAAACAATCGAATGTAAGCAAAAGAACCTTCAATAAATCTTAACTCATGAGAACATCTGTGCACTTTTATTAATTAAGCAAAGGTTTGTAATCGAATCTTGTTTTGTTATCGAGGGATGAATAGTAATGTATTGATATGAATTTCACAATTGATTGAGCTATACAAAAACTCATAGTCAAAAAAGAATCTCACGTTGACCTCAGTTAATCATATTCGTAACTTATGGAATTGTATACGATCGAAGACTGAACTGTATATATATATATAATATTGCTCTATTTAAACAATGAAGTGTGTGGCGTATCTTCACGTTTCTTTGTCATGAACGAAGTTTGTTTCTTTAAAATAGGAAAAAGAAGTTCGTACATATTGCATAAGGATAAAAAATACACCTATCAATATGAAACGTTAAGTCATAAAAATACAAAAAGAAGTATATTAAGAATATGTGGTTGATTGTTTTATGAAATAAATTGGGCATTGTTTATTAAAAATAACAAAAAATATATTATTATTAATTATTATAATATTAATATTTGATGAATTTATTCTATTGAGATATTTTCAATTTGATAATTATTTAATAGTATAAAATAATTTAAGAAAAAATTTTATTGATGCTAATCGTGAAGGAATATTTTCCTTAGGTGGATATGTTTGTTTATATTTAATTGAAATTTCTATTGAAAAATTTATAATTAATAATGAATTTAAACAAATCGGAATTATATTTTTTATTCTAATGATTATATTATGTAGAATTAGTTATAATCCGTCAAGAAAATAATGTAATTTATCTTATATTTCAAGTACAACTGGTTTAGCTTGTATGTCTTTAACATGTTTTAGTATAATAGAATGGTTATTATTAAGGAAAGATTATTTAACTGAATCAATTTTAATTAAAAATGTTAATCAAAAAAGTTTAGATAGATTTTTATTAGCTAATGTCTTAATAGGAATAATTAATTTAAATATAAATACAATTGATACATTAGATTTTATATCATTATTTATTATTTTAATTTATATATTTATTGTTACTGCATTTATATATTTTTGTTCATCGTTAATTAAATTAATTATGAAATATTTAAAGTTATCGAAATATTAAATGTAATCAGTCTTCGTATAAAAAATTCCAAGAACTTAGAAAAATTTGTTGTTTTTTTTTTTGATAAAGTTTTAACTCTAAAAGATACTTGAATAATATCAATTATTACAAGATTTTTAGGATGTGTAGTGTTGTACATGGAACATATTTTCAAGACCAAGTTGATGCCGGTTTTATATCCGGTGGTGAGAATCCATCTGGCCCAAAATTTTCAGACCTGAACTTTGATATTCTTAATGAAATTTTCTAAATTAATCGGTATTGAATAGCCACTCGAAAGATATGAAACACTGTTTCCGATTTTTTGCATTTCATAAATAGCGCAAACTACACATTTGTCAGACGACTGCTGCCTGCCGAGTTCGGGACCAATCCGACGGACTCTACTGATAGTACTCTCTTTCTTTATGCCTGTGATTATTATAAATAAAAATTTTATGAATTTTCTTAGTCTCATTGTGTCCGACAATCGGATATATTCTCTCGTGAGACTTTTTTTGAACCTTTCCTTCGAATAGAATATTTACTTAAATATTCTAAATTATTTGTACAATTTACAAATGTAATGAAAATGAGAGAGAGATGGAATGATGTTCTCTTTCGTTACTATTGCAATGAGCATTTTATTGTGATCAATAATGATTAAATGAAGGAGTATCATTACTGCTATCCTCGGTATAGATGTTCGTTACACTACTCCATTACTCTAGTTGTGTCGGCTGCACATAGAACATAAGCTTTATATACGAGGAAAGAATGAGCAAGTATCTACTATCGTTCATGAAGTCATAGCGTCTAACCGCATAGTGACCGAATGCTCTCACATTATTGAACCAATAGAAGATGAAGGTAGCGTGTGCTATTATTATTGGCATAACTAAGGCAGATCATTTCCATTTACAATCTTGTATATCTATTTGATCTGAACAAATAATAACTTTTGTTTTCTTCAATTTGTCTGCAACAACATGGTGAATTAGATCTAATATTTATATTTTGTATAATACAAAGGATAAGTAAGATACACCAAAAGATCAGTTCTAAATTGCAGCAGTTTGCTGGAAAAAAACGGCAGAAGTCTGTCCCGTGTCCTATTGCGAATAAACTTTAAAACTGTTCTCTATGTCTAGTTTCGTAAATTTTAGGCTACTAATAATCTAGAGATCACCTCTATATGCCCAAAATATTAGCTCAAAAGCGGTGAATCACTTCGGGCGGTTCCCTCGTTAGTTTTATTCGAATTTGATTTTACAATATTTCAGTATCTTTTGGAAGTATTCCACCATTAATAATATTATTCCTGATTTGCTTCAATTGAAAAATCGATAGAAATCCTTTATTAAAAAAAGAAAAAGAATGATTTCATGATTGATTAGACAGTTGTTGTTTAAAGAGAAGAATTCATGTTCTTTTAAATTAATCAAACAGTTCCGAGAAGTATTTCTTAAGCAGCAACCTAAGTTTCTAGTATTTAATCCTTTCAGGCCTACACCATACTAAATATAGTACGGTTTTTTCAAGTTTCTTAATCTTTGAAAAACTCACGAACGCAAGATGATATCGAACTACGGTTTTCTCTGTGACATAAAAAAGACTTCGGTGTGTACATCTATACAAGAGTTATCATCCTAATGAGGTCACTCAGGTAGTAAACCTGATTGATCCATACCCGTACTACCCCACAAGAATGACCAAAATACTTCTTTGCCATCCCTGTGAGGGAGTACGGGTATGGACCGAAAATAACTTTACAGATTTTTTAAAAAGTTTTGATGAAAATATCAACAATGCATAATGCCCATATAAAATATAAAGTCTCCAAGAAATTTCGTTCATTGGTTTAGTTATGGACCGGAAAGGGTTAATCAAAATTAATATTAACCGTTAAAACTTGTATCGACGGGAAAAACAGCAGAAATTTAAGTCTACTGTTTTTTTCTTGATTTAAATCAAACTTATTTCATTAGTAAATAATCTACTAAGAGAATTGTCAAATTATTCGCATGATTTTATTTAATCAACCAAAAAAAAAAAAAAAGGAAAAACCACAAGACATGAATATTCATATCACATAATATTTATAAAACTAAACAAATGTTCTTCGTTGCCAATATCATTTCGTGAATAAATGTATTCAATCTTCAATGGGAAAAAACTTCATCATTGATAGATCTTTATATATATAAACTTATGTTTTCGAAATTCGATTGTGCAACGACGAAGATGACAAATTTGTTTGTTGTTGTTGTTGAGTACTGGAAAGAGAAGAAGATGATTTGAAAAAAAAAGAGCGCCAACGCTTGAATCGATTATTATGTGTAATAGTTTGTTTTGTATTTGATTTATTAGTAGTCAATTGATTATTATTGGTTGTATTAACTAAAATCTTATTGCTATTCGATGGTTCAGTTGTTGTTGGACATGATGAATCTATAAAACTAAATTAAAGAAAAAAAAAAATCTTTATTTATTTGCCCCAATAACGGGTTCACTTTTGATCTATCAATTTTAAAGGCACCGCCGGAACTACATGATCTATCTTACTCGTTTGTATGAATTTTTATAATTTTAACCATCCAGAAAAAGGAATTCGAAAATTTTAACATCAGATGACAGTATGATTAGTCTCATTCTGACTCAATTATCTTTATATCTAGACAAGATTCTACATTCATTCTTTTCTACATAACAAACATTCATAGTTAACCTATTGGATTCAATGAACAAAACACAACATACGAATGAACTGAAATGTAAATGTTCTTAGAAAATTATCAAACTGGAAAACACCAATAGATAAATGAACACAGTGGATTTCAGGTGATGAAAATGAAAAAGAGAAATTCTAATTATGTAGATCGATAATAGATTCTATTGTTTGTTTTTTTCTTTCTTTCCGTTTGATGAACAAATCGAATTTCTTGCATGAATAAGAAACAAAATGATTTTTTTTTGTTATGGCAAATATTTTTCGATTTGGATGAAGGAATCTTCAACAACCATCGGATCTAATTATAATCTCGGTCTTACTTTTTCCAAGCGGGCTGAAATTTTTCTCTGGAAGTACCTCGGGCAAAATCTCAGAGATGTTTTCAACAAGTTTATAAACGCCTCTAACAAGAGAAAGTCATCAATTGAGACTACTTTTATGGGATTTTTTAAATAAATACTGTGGTCTCCCTCGCAAACAGCAGAAAAACTAATTTTCGAATTTCAACTTGAAACTTTACATAGAAATAAATCTTGCGAATGTTTCAGATCTTGTCACGGTTTCTATCCGCATATACAACTATGATAATAACATGTCTTTCACATCACTGAGATAAGCCATCAGTAGAGAGCTATGAGTCCAGGTCCAAAGTTTTATTTTTTTGACGGGTTCGATTATACGTTTATGTGGACCTACTGCTTCCCCAGACGAGAAATCCAGCAACAAGATATAACTGTACGTTGAGTTTTTTTCTGAGAGTAGCGAATAAATAGCTAAAATCTTGATTCTTTACTAATGTCGACGCCAAAAGTAAATGGTGAAAACTCTGAGAGGAATATCTCCCAAACGGATACAGCTAGCGACCTGCAGTTTTCATCAATCGAAAGAGGAGGAGTGGGGGCGTCTTTTTCTCTGATAATGTATAAGACGGAATCCTTTTATAACTAATCATATTCGAAGAAGACGAAAAAGAACCCATGAGAATGACCTTCCAGCTAGATGAAATTTTGATTTTGACTTTTGATTTAGATAGAGGGACTTGAGATCTATAACTACAGATACAAGGCAAATGGTTGTCTTGTTACATTCTAACGTTGCGCAAATGAGATCATGTACTTACATGCGCAAATCATAGGGATTTTCGCTAGTTTTTTACTAAGTTTTTATACTTTTTATCAAGGTAGCTTGAGATTTCGAGGAAAATGTAGGAAAAAGTAAGAAAGCGCATTGTGTCTGGAATTATAGATCTCAAGTTTCTCTATCTAAACCAAAAGTCAAAATCAAAATTTCATGTAGCTGGAAGGTCATTTTCATGGGTTCTTTTGCATGTTCTTCAAATATGATTAGTTATAAAGAGATTCCGTCTTATACATTATCAGAGAAAAAGACGCCCCCACTCCTCCTCGTTCGATTGGTGAAAACCGCAGGTCGCTAGCTGAATTCGTTCGGGAGATATTCCTCTCAGAGTTTTCACCATTTACTTTTGGCGCCGACATTAGTTCATGTACACGAATGGTGCTAGGTATTGATGGATAAAATCTCGGGTTTGGATCTGAATCCACAAAAACGTGAACCCACAACTCTCTAGCCATCGGATTTGATAGTCTCATTTCATGACAGAAGTAAATCAGAAGACCTATGTCTATGTAAAATCACAGGTTGAAATTCGAAAACTAAGTTTTCTGCTGTTTCTGAGAGCAGTCACGGCAAACAAATACTCCATAACAATAAGCTAACGGCCTTTTCAGGCAATTTATAACTCATTTGAATCTACATAATACACATAGTCTCAATGCAAAAGCGGTTGAACAGTTGGTAGCCTTCCCTCTCGTCAGACTGGGATCGTAAGCAAGCTCGATGGTTATTGATTCTGATGTTAATATTTTTCTTTTCTATTTGAAATGTTTACAAACTTACGGATGTTTAATAAGTGATGCTGAATGATTTTCATTTTGAATATCTTCATCATCATCATTTTCTTCCACAAGATCATTTGTTTGATGATATTTAGTTAAATTATTTGTTGTATTAAATATTGATGATAAACTATTTGTTGTTGATTTATATTTTGATGATGAAAATTTTTTTTGAGAATTTTTTTCTATTAATATTTTATTAGACTTAATAAATGCTTGATTATTTAAATAATATACAGATGATGATGATGATGATGATAGATTTGTTGTTAATGGTAAAGATATTTTTGATGTTGAATAATATAAACGATCACAAACTGATTTAGAATATATCCAAGAATTTTCATTATTTATTTTTTCTATTGTATTATAATTATGATGAGAATTTTTTTCATTAACATAAACAGGTACAAATATACAACGATGATTAAAATAACGTTTTCTTAAATCTTCAGTATAAATCCATGAATTAGTTGATGATGATGATACATTTTCAATTAAATTTTCTTTTTGTAATATACTATTTGTTCGTTTAGATGCTGCAGCAATAGTATTGTTGGCTGTTTCAAAAGCCAGTAGACCATAGAAGAGAACCATTAAGAATATTTATATGAATAATGAAAAGAAAAGATGTTTTTCCTTTTTGTTTTGAGTATGATGATCAATCTAATTTGAATAAATCAATGAATCAAATAATCTAAAATACAAAAACAAAATATGTAACATAATGTCATTTTATTAAACATATTTTGATGTTTATTATAATGATGATTAATAATAGAATATTAATAATAATTTATTTGATAAGAAATACACTCGAATTTTTATCTTAATATGAAATAACTCAAAAGTAAAAAAGAAATTTTAAATATTAAGATCTTTTTCAAGGTCTTTAATATTCAACAAAGAGAAATATGAACGACAGTTCGACAAATCTAATCTGTTTCCCTCGTTTATAAATCTTTTCATCTTAAAGCAATAGAATATGTATGTATTTAGAAGATTAATGTATTTATGTGCACGCATAGAGTAATAATAAACATTTTAAAATTGCACTTAGATCGAGTATCTAAAAATCGACTATAAACAATAGTGGATAGTCATAGAGTACATACTAAATCTATTATTAGTTAACATATGCGATAGATTATATTGAGAAATGAAAAGAAAGTAGAACAGAATTGTTTATAAACATGAAATAGAATAGGATTGAATGCCTTTGTTAATAATAAAAACAAGTTATTTAGTAGCAAAAACATATCGAATAAGAGCAACGAGAAAAGAGAAAAAAAGAATATTTGATAAATAAAAATAAAATTCTATTAGACGATAATAACTGATTTTCAAATAACATTATTGCAAAAAAAAAAAAAAACATAAAAATCTAATAATAAACTGATAGTCAACATTTATAGTAATGAATCTTCTGTGTTTCATCTAATCTGATGATTGTAAAAATGTGTTTCTTCTCAAATAATAATAACTTGTCTTAGTTTTCTGTTTTTTCTTATTTAACTGTCAAGTAAATCCAGACCTCGATTCTTGTTGAAATATTATCACGAATGCTACTCTTTGACATTTCTTTGAACGAGAGTAAATCTTTTTTAATAACGTTAATAATTTGTTCATTTCCGTGACTTTGTTTTTTTTTTTTCTATAAATTTTGCTACACACAAACTACATGCTAATTTTATGTTATTTCATCATGCACATTCATCAAAAGATAAATGTTATTGAAATAATACATAATTAATAATTTTTTCATTTGGTAGAATATGTTAAAATTAAGCATTTTTTTTTTTTTGATGTTTCTGTTCGAGATTTTTATTTGATTTTGAAGATGTTTTCTCTTCGGTAAATGTTAGGGGGAACAAAAAAAAGCCCTTGTTTTGAATACAATGTAATATGTTCAATTTAGATTGAATTGTTATATATGAGTAATAAAGATTTTTGATTATTGATGAAATATAATATAGTTCTACAAGTGTTTTTCAAGGTATCTTCATATGAGCTTTTTTTTTCTTCCCAACAAAAACCTTGAGAATACAAAACTTTTTGAAAATTCACCATGAATAATAAAAATAAACAGTTTATCTAGTCTACACAATGTCAATTATACATTTTTACTCAATCATACATCAATCTTTGATTGTAATAATTTATTGACGACAGAAAAAAAAAAAAGAGAAGAATCTATTTTAAATACTGTTTTATTACCGGAACATACATATTTTTTAATTATTTATTTGACTAAATTCTGTCTACTATTATGAACTATCCAAGCGTGTTTGACATACAATAGAAATGATATCTTAACTCTAATTATATCAAAAATGCTCAAATATTTATTTGACTTCGATTTTATGAACGACTTAATTTTGTTTTGGTCTTAAACTAGATGTCCTCTACCGAGTTCACCTGGTTGTTATTCATTGATGACTCAAATAAGTATATACTAACAAAAAATTACATGAATAACTTGTCAGTTTTTTCTTTTTACTAACTACTCTTCTTTTTACACGTCGACTGAGTACATTTATTAGCAAGGGCAAAGTATAATATTTGATAAACTTTATAAAGCGCCATTTTTTTGTTTTTGTCTTTTCATTATTATCTATTATTAAACTTGTGTGAATATAATAAAATATGCATCGATCTGAAATATATTCTGATAATTTTTCAAATAATTCATCAATAGAAAAAATCAAAGAATATCAATTAAATGATATAAATGAATTTAATGTTTATCGTGTATATGATACATTTATTGCTTCATTACGTGAACCTAATAATTCAGAATCATCTATTGGTACACAAGATTATATTGATGGTTATCGAGAATTAATAAAGTAAATTATAAAATAAAATATTCAAAAAAAAAAATTCTTTATTTTATGTTTAATAGATTCTGTGATTCACTTGGTTATATATTTAAATTTGTTAAAGATGATGTTATTGATAAATTAAATATATTACAATTATTTGTTGATAAAGATATATTAAATTTTGATACAATACAAAAAGCTATTAATTATGAAACTGAATATAATTTAATAAAAACAAATCCAAATAATTTTACTCGTACTTTATTACGACTTCATCGTGCATTACTTTTTATTATTGAATTTCTTCATGGTTTAGCTGAACGACCATTATCAGAAAGTACAACAACAATTGCAACACAATGTTATGATGCAACATTAAATAATTATCGTAAGTATAGCCTTTCGAAAATCTTAGAGGTGATGATGGTAGTGTCAAAGAGGAGAATCATATATTAACATCATGTTATGAGAAGAAGAGATAAGTTTTTTTATATCTATTCGCAAACAATGTGACGATTATAGAGTACCTAATGGCCATGAGATCTTAGATATTGACCAAAAAAAAAAAATGAAAATGATTGATTAAGATTATTCATTAAAACTAATTTAATATTATCTTTGAAGTTTTGCTAAATATAATAAAAACCCTGAAGGTTTAAATACATCCTTGACATCGATTTCTCTAGAGTGGTCTTCTATTTCTGAAAGTGATGTTTTATGTTTCTTTATTAGTGCACACAGCTTGAAATGTTTGTCTTGTCTTTTAATAGAAAACGTACTGGTTGCACTTTATTGACTCATGTTAGTAAACATAACATAGTTAAAAAATGTATTTCATACATGTCCTTTCGTTCTATTCATGTTTTATTTTTATAAGATTGGTAAATAGTTTAACATTATAAATTGAGAAGAATGATTATAGAGAAATCGAAGACATTTCATCTTGCTCTATGAAATAAAAATTTCGAATAGAAGCCGGAAAGATGATTTTTAATGGATCTTAATTTAAACTATTTTGCTGAAGAATTAATCCTAATAGAGAATCCTTTCAAGTATAGAAATGCTTTTTTTCTTTTCAAATTCTTCCTAATGATTACCATTCAGAAGAAAAATTACTTTAAAATTTTGTTCGCAACTAGATACAATTAAATATAAAACAAATATTCATAATATAACTATTTTAGATGCTTTTCTTATTCGTAAATCTGTTAAAATTGGATTTCGAATATTACCATCACGCTTACAAATAGATGAAGCTATTTTTCATGGTCATAAAACTGAATTACTTGAACAATATAAAACATTTATTAAAATTATTCAACAAATATATGACACAATTCAAACATTCTATACTGAAAAGAAATATTTACAATTGCCATAAATTCAAAAGAGACAAAGAAAAACATTATTACAGTGAAATTTTTATTTTTCTATCGTACATTTCTTTTTTTTGTGATATAATCATGCATTTTTTTTTTCTCTTTATTGTATATTTATCTCTTTGACTAATCATCAATAGGAATATTTGGAAATAAAATGCAAAGTAACGAATTTTGTTATTATCCAGGGAATCAAATCAATATGGAAATAAAACTAATTTCCGTTATTTTTGTTGGTCTGGAATAATCAATGAGTAGAATCTGTTAACGTCGATTTTCATCTGAATATATATCATAGAAAATATATGTAAACTGAGATTAATCGCAAAAATGTTTCCTCCCATGAGAATGTTCTCATTTCCAGCAAAAGTTATAAGCTTTGTTCTTCAATAGATATATTTTTATCATACGACATATGTTCTATATTATAAATAACTATGAAAAAAAAATTGCATCTTCATGTTCAATAATCATAGAATACGGAAATCGATTGTCATTATGTTTCACATCGAAAACGTCATGCAATCTTTTGTTTTCTTTGTTCAATTTCCTCAATCTAAAAAAATAAATTGCTTGACTTCTTTTGTTCTGCTGTTGCTATTATAACAAGTTTTTAAATTATAGAGAAAGCAAAAAAAGAGCAAAAAAAAAAAAAAAGAAAGTAGGATCTTATGTGTGCGTGTGATTTGAAAAGAAAAAAAAAAAAAAAAGCGACAAAAATTAAAACTTGCTAAAAAAATACCAAACCAATTGAAATGAATTAAAATTGAGAACATCAAGAAAAAACAATGAAATATAGAAAAGCAAATTATAGAAGATACAAACACATTTGCACACTTAATATAGAAACAGTCCATCTAGAATATAATTGGTTTTTCATGTTGTTATTAATGTTGATAAGAAAAAAGAAAACCGCACACTAGGTACGATAGGAAAGGTGGGGGGGGAGGGGGAGGGGGCGAAGCGATGGCAATAGCAAATGACAACAACAAAATACTTGATGAATGTGAATGTCCACAAAAAAGAAACGAAAGAGAAGAAAAAAAAAGATAATTGTATATTTTAACAAACAAGAAGCGAAATTGAAATATAGACACAAAAGAGCACAAAAGTTCATCACGTGAATAATAATAAAAGACAGACAGAACAAAAAAAAAGAAATGAATTATTTCGATAAGAATAATCGAAATGGGACCAAAAAAAGCGAATACGCACACATAATATATATTGCCTAGTATTATTCTGTTGTTTATATACTAAGCTACAAGAGAATGTTCAGTTATAATAATGATCATAATAATAATAATAATAATAATAATAATACTTGCTCTTGCTTAGAGTGCGGAGAAACACCGACGAAAAAAAGAAGGAGAAATTACATAAAACACAAGACAAAACGACAATTAATTGTAAACAAATTTAATAGACATTTATGATCGAGTTGTTGTTCCTCCTGTTGCTTGTTCATTCGTTGGTGCCGCACCATAACCTTTATTAGTACGTCGTTTGCGTAAAAATAAAATAGCCAAACCAATAATAATAAGAACAATAATTGATGCAACAATAATTATTATTGGTAACCAATTCATTCCTTTCTTTGGTGGTGCTACTACTGTTTCTGTATCACCATATGGTGTTCCTTCACCACCAGTATTTGAATCACCTGAAGTACTTGGTTGACTACCGTCTCCACCAGGTTGTTGTTCACTACCTTCTGTAGGCTGATGTTGTTCATGACGGTCTCTATCAGAATGATGCTCATGACCTTCTCTATCTTGTTGAGTTTCTTGAACTTTGTCTTCTTGTGGCATATCTCCGCCGTCATTTACTTTTGTTTGGTCATCACCCTCACGATTATCATCTTGATCTTGTCCTGGTTGTGAGTCTTAAAAAAAAATGAGAAAAATTAAAAAAAAATTAATTTTTGTACATCAAAATTAAAATCAATCATAAAAAAATTTTTTTAAATATCAAGCAAAACATCTATAATAAAAATTAACGTTGCACTTTTTATCTCTTAATCAAAGGTCATAAAGCAAAATATACATATTGCTATCAATTAAAGCCTTATACCATATAGGGATGAATCAGGCGTAGTATTATCATCCTTTACTTGTTCCCACGCTAAAGATGTTGTCGTTGTTACTGATTCTACATCATTAATTTTGTCATATTGATTTGAATAATCCCAATTTGATTGATCACTAGGATTTTTATCCTCATTTGTATTATCCCAATGGGATTTATCAGTAGGATTGCTTTCCTCATTTGTATGTCCCCATTGAGATTGATCACTAGGATTTTGTTCCTGATTTGTACTATCCGAATGAGTTTTATCACTAAGATTTTGTTCCTCATTTGTACTGTCCGAATGAGTTTTATCACTAAGATTTTGCTCCTCATTTGTACGATCCGAATGAGTTTTATCACTAAGATTTTGTTCCTCATTTGTACTATCCGAATGAGTTTTATCACTAAGATTTTGTTCCTCATTTGTTCTATCCCAATGAGTTTTATCACTAAGATTATTATCCTGAGGTGTTGGTTCCCATTGAGATTTATCGTCTTGATTATTGTAATAATTTGGATAATTCCATTTTGATTGATCATTTTGATTATATTGCACATCTGATGGATAATTATATGAATCTGATTTTTCATTATCATGTGTATCAACAACCTGGTTTGCATCAGGATAAGTAGGCCATGAAGGATGAGTGTCTGTAATTGTTACATAGAACATTGATTTCTTTTTTTTTTTGTTTTCTTTTTCTTTTTTGTTTTTCTTATTTACTTATTATTTCTACAACTTCTAATTAAACATTTAACATACCTGGTCGTTGTCCATGTTGCCATGGAACTTGTTCAGAAGCAGGTCTTTGACTATCATCATCTGTTTGTGTAGGTTGTGCATGTTGTGGTGGCGCAGCTCTATGATATTTTTCTCGATCACCAGCTGATACTTGATATGGTGCTGAATATACTCGTTGTTCACGTGGATGTAAAGCATCTGTACCATCTGCACGACGAATAGGTGGTGTTGCTTTAAAGGCGCGTATTGATGCATCATAATTATTTCTTATTGCAGCGCATGATGAACGTTCACAACCTTGTACATCACATGGTGTACGACCTGCAGCTGTACTTAAATAAGCAGCTGTACAGGTACAATCACGACCATTTGGTATAGCTAAAGAAAAGAACAAAAAAAAATTTCTTTTTTTTTTTTCTTGTAAAATTTCTTTTTATTTTTATTTACCTTGAACTGCAGTTTGTCCATTAGCTAATTTACCAACTAATTGACATTGTCCATCCTCATCTAATTTTTCAATATTTGTTTCAAATTCTTTAACACTAGGTACACTATTTAAAAGTGCTAATGATGGTTTTGGTTCTTTAATTGATAATTTTTCTAAACTATTTAAACCATTTAATGCATTTGGATCAATATCTTTATCAGTTGATATTGATAATGTATGAATATTAGGAAATTGTTGAAATGCATTTGCTGGTATACGATCAGGACTATAAACACGTAATTCGCCTAAATTTGAATAACTTGGTGGATTTTCACTGTTAAATTCAGTTATATAAAAAGCATTTATGATTAATTCATGTGCTGGATAAGCAGGAAAATTTTGTGCTGATAATGAGCTTGCTTGTTTAGCTAATTCTAAACGGCCAATTGTTCCTGTAAATGGTTGTGATAAATCCGAACGAATATCACCACCACTTAAACGTAAATATTTTATATTTGCACCATCAAATAATTGTTGAAATGTACCATGAAATGGATATAATGCATAAAGTTCTAATGTATCAACATTTAAATTTTGAAATAAAAATGGACTTTCACTTGGTGCTACTTCTGGATTATAAACTTCTAATGCCTGAAAATCAAAAAAAAAAAAAATGAATAGAAATTTTAATTTAGAACAAAAAAAAAGAAAATTTTTTTTTTACAATTTGTTTTCGTGCATGTGGTGGAATATTATCTGGAAATACTCGATTAAATACTCCAGCTGTTGATAAACGAAGTCCAGTAAATTTTTCAAATTTAATACGAAATTCAAAATTATCTCCATCAGGTTTATATAATTCTTTAATCGATTCAAATGTACGATCATTAACTTGAATATCACGTGCAGCTGCTACAACTAATTCAACTGATTGATATTTATGTTTTTCATTTTGTAAAATATTTAATGGTGATGGAAAATCACGAGTAGTCGTACATGTTACACGAAAAAATGAACATTTACATTCAAAACCTTCAATAGCATTACATGGTGGAACATCACTTTGTCGACGTGAAAGTGATCTTCGAAGAATTGATGATGTTGTTGATGATAATGATACCAATAATATTAAACTTAATAATACTATGCGTAACATTTGTTTCTTCTTTTTTTTATTTTGTTCGGTTATTTAATTTTCAAAGCTGTTTTAATTAAAAAAAGAAAAAAAGAAAAAAAAGAACAAATTTTATATTGAAATAAATTTCTATTTAATTACCCTAGAATGAATAAATGTTGACTATAAGAGTGAGAGAGCAAATATACTATCTGCACAAATATATTTGAATTGAACTAGTAGAATAGACTATAAATGTCGATCAGTTAGACCGACTAATAAACGAAATCTATAATTGTAAAATAATGAATCATTAGAAAAAAACAATTTCTAATCATAATAAAACATTGTATATTCATTTAAATGAATAAGTCATTGATGAAAAGAAAGATAAAAAAAACAAAAGGTTATTGAAACTATCTGAAAAATAAATGAATATTGTTTTAACATCTCTCCACGTGTGCCTATACATATATATATATATATCTGATGATGTAATAATCTTGAGAATTATATGTCTGGAAAATATAAGAATGAATTTGTGTTTATGTGTATGAGTATTCTGTCTGTCATTTCTTTCTCTCTCCTCCTGCTTGATCGTCTCTTTTTTTCTCATATAACACATTGAGAGAAGCGTTAATGAATAATCAGTCTCATTCAAAGTTGCTCATTTCTTGCCTTATATCTATAAGTTAGTCATATTTCGGCATATTGATTACAACTCGATTATTATTCTTAGTCAACAGGGCATTGGTACAGTCACAGAAGAGACACATATGCTTAAGGCATACTGTGAGAAAGGTAACATTGAAGAAACAAAACACACAAGTAATAACGACGTTGAGAATTTTCAAGAGATCGTTGATCATGATGAATAAATGATGGAAGATAGAAAGAGAGAGAGAGAGAAAGACAAGAGTGCAAGCAACCAAAAAAATTGAAAGTATAAGGGGACATACTTGTCCTTCTACTGTATGTTCAACAAGCTTGTTTGCCTCACGGTCTTGATGATGAAGGGAGATGGAATAGGTAAAGAGAAGAAAGTTGAAAATTGAAAGGGTAAGAGTAGTAAAAAGTAGGGGAAAAAGCAAAGAAAAAGAAGAAGAAGAAGAAGAAGAAGAAGAGGAGAAAAAAATGTTGCTCCCTTTCTCTCAATTCATCGTTGTCGTCGACTATTGTAAACAAAAAATTGGCCGTTTGTAGTAATAGGGGAAGTTAGTAGATACTCTTCTCTCATTTTTTTTCTATTCTCTTCTCTCTTTTTTTTCTCTATTGCTAACACAAATATGTGAATGTGGGTATGTGCGTATCTTACATAATAGATGCAGAGAGAAGAACGAGCAAAAAAAAGGTGCTGCCGTCGTCACTGCTGCCGCTGTGGCGCCGACTCTCTCTCTCTCTCTTCTCGTTGATGATGGTTACAATTGTAAGTGTAGTGATGATGTTGGTTTGTTGCGGTTACAAACCCGTACACACACGCAAGAAGAGAAAAAACAGAGAATAGTAGAAAGACATCAGTCCTCTCTCTCCCTCTCTCTCTTTCTCTTCACAACTTTTTGTTCTATTAGACGTTCTAGACACAAAAAAAAAGAGGAATGCTGATGCAGCGGTTTTTGTCTATTACTATTGCTTCGGTTGTTTTTAATACTACATGCGATATATTCATCTGGACACCAGACAACCTTCTCGTTTCAACAAGTTGAGAAAAGAGAAAAGACAACGAAGAAAAGAAAAAAGAGACACATAAAAATGAGAGAAACTATGTAAACCGCAATAAACTATTAGAGAGAAGAGAGAGTCAATCTCTTGTGGCCAACATGAGATGTAGCAATGATGAAAGTGTAGAGCCTCGTCTTATGCATGGCAAATTACTAACTGCAGAAGGACAGTTTACCAAGATCGCTTGATATGTCTATCCATCTGTCAGTATCGAATCCTTCTCACTTGTTTCTATCATGGTAAAATGAAGTATGCAATAGAAAACCTTGTGAACTCGCCGTCTCGAGTCTAAACCATTTGGACAATAACTTTATCAATGTCACTTTTTTTTCCTTGTATAACTGTATGTTTTCCTTTATCTAAATCTCGTTATGAAACTGGATCTTGTTGTGTTTTTTTTTAAATGAATGTGCATGACACCTTTCGTCAACAAAAATGTGTCGGTATCAAATATTGATGATGATTACCTTTGTTTGCTTCGATATAACTGGAGCAAAAAATGGCTAAATAGAAAAAAAAAGAAAACCTTCAAAGTACGTGCTTGCTGTCTGCATTTGTAAGCACAAGTGTCCTCAAAGCTATAATCATGAAAAAGAAAAAAAAAGAAGACAAAAAGAAAAACGAGTTATATGGAAGAGAAAAAACGCCTTAGATGCACTATCATTCAGCAGAACTTTGGCCCCCAGATATAAAAAAAAAATGAGACGTGCCAATATTTCGTACACAAACACATTTTTACTGTACTTGCTTATCAGCTTTGTTTGAAAAAGAGTGGAATTTTTTCTCACATCACTATTTTACCATCAATGAGTAAAACTCGACAAAAAAAAAAGAAATAATGAGAAACACAAAAAAAAGATGAAGAATAAGAAACAAAGAAAATGACCTTTGCTTGATGTGGATTACCAGTCGCGACCGAGACACAAACTCAACTACTGATGATACAAAGCGATGATCCATTCACCTCGCATAAATATACTATGTCTTTAGGCGATCATTGCCTGTTGCTATTCTTTTTTTAACGAAGTCTGTTGTCTCTTATCTCGATGCTTCAAAGCAAATATATGTGCAAGAGAAGGAACGAGAAAAGAATAAGCAGATTAACTATTGTTGTTCTTTACTTATCGACATCTTTATGATTACTATTGAAAAAAAAGAAGGCGACAGACCAAGAGAGAGAGATAGTGGAGAAAGTTGATATTAATTTTCCTTGTCTGACGTATTTTCTTTTTCTATTTTTGATCACCAAAAAAAAAAAATATATATATATATATATATTCAAAGATCTTCTTATCATAACGTTCATTTCTTTCTTTCTTTTTTTTCTTTCTTTTCTTTCTTTTTTTTTTTCTTTTCACTCTAGTTACATATTCATAACGACACTTTTCTCAAGGGTAATGCGAGGTTTTGGTAGTTCAATTACGAGGAAATACTTCTTTGATCTATACAGACATGTCAACCGATGAAATAGAAGAATTGTGTATTCTTCAGTTTTTTTTTTCTTGTTTACTGATCTCTTATACACAGAAGAAAACATGTTCATCAAGGATTTTATGAATAAAAATATTTTCCATATGTAATGGACTATAAGAATATCTTAATTATAATTATATATCTCGTCAAATACCTATCTAATATAATAGTATTCTCCTGCTTGATCGATCTCTAATATATTCATTATATATACATATTAACGTAACATGATAGATAAAAATCAAATGACAAGAGAGAGAGAGAGAGAGAGAGAGAGAGAACGAAGAAAAGGAAGCTTGAGCGACTCCCAATCGAGCTCTCTTTCCATTTATGATGTCAACGGAAACCAAATTTTTCTTCTTTTAGTGACAGTTATCGAGGCGAAAAAAACTTAATCATTGTGCGTTTCGTTATAGTAAGGATGTCTACTCTCTTATAGTCTTCAAGTACTTTATTGATAAACAAGAACATTCCAACCATTCTACTGTCACCCCTATCCAATTATGATAACAAATAAACTAATCGAACTTTTTTTTCTTCTTCTCTGTCATACTTCAATTTTTTTTTGGAGTTAATTTATCAAAAAGAAAAAAAAAAGGAAAAAAAATGCCGTCATTTGTTTCATGTTTATTATATAGTAAGAAAAGAAAAAGGAGACCTTCACCTTCTTTTATAACGGTCGAAGGACAATGATGACAATTACTGACAGTGAACGTCAAGTTGAAATGAATAGAAAAAAAAATTAAAAGAGAAAGAAAGATTCTATAGAAATGAAACATACAAATGTAAAATATAGGATTAATACAATTAGATCCTATTAGACTTCATTTTTTTGCTATTTTTTTTTCCATTTAATGACATATATTGTGAAATGATGTGTGTTAAACAAAATACAATATATTGTGCTAGTATGAAATATTCAGAACGGTAAAATGACTTACTCTTCACGACATCCGAGTGTAAATATACGTACGGACAAGAGGAAGGACAAGTACGACGAGTTAGTATGCACAGAATGAGCTTTGTATGCGCCTCGGCGGGTGTCCTTGGAGAGTAGCGAACAAGAGAGCGAGGAAATCATAGCACGAACACAGGACGACGGTGGTTGGCCGCTCGCTTTTTTTTCTGTCTCTTCATCTTATATGCGTACGTGTCACGATTTTTTTTTTTAAGACTAGCAATGGAGATGGAGACGTACACGCACACTCAAGAGAGATACGGAGACGAAAGAGAGAAAAAGAAAAGTAGTATAGAGACCTATTTCATCTTTCAACAGCATTTGACACATCGTTATTTATAAATAAATAAATAGCTCCTACCAAGGTTTCATTTTAAATCAAGTAACAGACAAGCTGTGCTCACAAAATGTGATGCCGATATGAAGATTTAATTATTTATGCGTGTCATTTTTTTCTTATCCTGTTAAATCTTATCTTCAAAAAAAAAAAAAAATAAATAGAAATTTGACTCGATTAATAAATTCAAAAAGAAAATATGTTCTCTAAACCTTAAGAGTAACTTTATCTATCTGTTCAACATCTATCTTCATCTATTATTATTAGAGAGCTGGTGTTTTTCATACATTTGAAAAAGAAAAAGAAAAAAAGCTTTTTCCTTTTCTTTCCATATTCAGCGAAATCTTTTTCTTTTCATTGTGTAGATACTTTTTTCTCGTTACTTTTCTCCTGCCGATTTATTTCTCACACACATCCGTCAAGTAAAATCTTTACATGCAAGCATCTGAATACTCTGAGAAGTCCTAAGAAAATCTAGCAGAAAGAAAAAAATAATAATAACACGTCTAGCCGAATAGAACAATGATGAGAATAATTCCATATTAAAATAAGTCGCATAAGCACTTGTCGAATAGAAGGAAAATGTGTATAGCACCCGACAAAAAAACTAGTAGAATCTAGTTCCGGAGAATGATTTGACTGACATTGACTATGTAGGCTTGTTTAGATCCAAGTCGATGATAATAAAATAGTCTTTTTTTCTTTTTCTTCGTCTTTTCCGTTTATTGTTTTTCCTTTTTTTTTTCTTCTTTTTTTTTTTTTTGTGGTGAAGCGAGAAAAGAAAAATCACGATAGAAGGGGAAAGAAAAAAGCTAGTCTCTTTTCCGGATAGATTGACTGGTTTATATCGATTAAATTCTGACGAGTGTATAAAAGAGTTCAATCTGGATCAAAGCATGCATGAATACTAGCGGCAAATCAGTGTGATGATTTGCAAATTGAGTTCTTTTCGTTCTCTCAATTCGATCTCTAATTCTAGCCAACAAGAAAAGAATAACAGCAAAGAACAGAATAATTTTTTTCCTCAAATAAAAACTTCATCTCAATGATTGATTATCTATTCTTTTTTTTCATCTTCCAACGTATGTTCAATAGGTCACTAATTTATCTTCTATACAGATAATCGACACTAAGACTATATGACAATAATAGATGGACGACGGAGAATCAAATAACCGAATAGAACAAAAAAAAAAAAAATTACCTAATACTTATTGAATATGCACAATGAAGACAAGAGAAAAAAAAAAGCGTTGTTGTTGTTGTCATCATCATCATTCTTTTTTTTTTCCTCGTATTTTATTTGCCAATATAGGAACAAAGAAAGGAAGACATTAATCTCTATTAAAGATAGAATCAACGTCTAGGTCAAGGACGTTTGTTATTGATAGTTAATCGTATTCTCAAATTATTTTATAGAATTTCTACTTAATTGAAGTATTTTATTATTATTATTATTTTTTATTCATTCTTACCACATATATATATATATATATAAATATGTATATACACATATCAATACAATTATTTATTCCATTCTAAATTGCAAAAAAAAAAAGAAAAACATCATTTACTTTCACTATTCAATGGCGACGAATAGCCGTTAGTAAATGAAAGTAGATTGAAGAAAAACAAAAAAAAAGAAGAAACGAAATGAATTGTCTGAATGTTTTGATAAGCCTTTCATTTTATATGCATTCTCAAGGGTTACACTTTATCAAATTCGTTATTGATCCGAACTTAGAGGTCAAATACAAACTTATAGAGTTCAGAAGATGACTAACTTAAATATAAAACATATGAAGAATATTCGCATAGTAGACGATCTGATGTCATAATCTCTTTTTCATCTGTATAAACTGTTTACTTTTCATAATAACGATTGTTCTTTATAAAAGAAGATTTATTATATTTCTATTGTGCAAGCAAAAAAAAAAAAAAAGAAGAAAAAAAAAGCTTCTGATTAGGTAGGGGAGGATCCAATCTAAACTGTTTTGTTTTCTTTATGTTGTCAATTTGAAGGTATCAATTACACATTCTATCTTTCTATTTAATACTACACCAATGAAATAAAGAACGAACGTGTTTAACAAAGAAAATGATTACGTGAAGTAAATAAAACATAATCAAGTAAGAAAAGAAGAAATGTGTCTTGACACTTGTGTATGTGTCATCAGAGAGTTCAATACGAAATTCATCGTAAAACGAATATCCTTAACAATCAACACTTTCTCATGTTGCATCACTCAATGATTAAATCTATTTGGTTCTCTATGCATATGTTATGTTGACTGTCTTGAACAGACTTGATAATCGATGTGTCAGAAAAAGAACGTTAGTGATGTGACCAAGGACCGATTAATATTCTCTCTTAGATGAACAGATACAACGTTCATGTTGAACAAGTTTATATCATACATGTACAAAAAAAAAAGAAGAGATAGTAACATATTCCCTAACTAGTCATTATCTTGACCATGATCTTACGCATGAAAAGACTTAATCTGTCTTCTCTTATATAGAAAGTCATGATGTTATGACGATAAGAAAGAAGAAATATTGACAATGAATACGATGAGCTATACAATGAAGATCAGCGTATGAGTTTCTTCGTTACTTGAATATATATATATATATATATATTTTTTTTATTGTGATTAATGCAACTTGCTGAAGGGAATATTTGAACAGTAGGGTGTAGTCCATCTACATCTATGAATAAGAATATATATATATTCTAAAGCTAATCAAGCAACCGAAACTATTCATAATAAAATGTTGACAACGACAACAATTCAGACAGAATTGTCAATGTTTAGTTGTCACATATAAAACTAAGTCAGGGAAAAAAAAAGAATCCTCCTAGTCGATAAACATGAAGAACGACATGAAGTAAAGTAATCAGAAAATAGTGAGTTGATGGTTTTTGCTGCTCTTATTGATGTTATTCCAAGGCCAAGACCTTGATAGAAATATGATTAACTGACAACTTGACAGAGCGAGGAAAAAAAAAGAAAAAAGAAATGCGGCAAACAAAGTAGTGTTCAGATGGATTCGACAATGAACGATCTATTTTCGGAATAAGAGGAAAAGAAAAAAAAAGAAATCTTCCGACCACAAACTTTAAAACTTATTATTCTCTCATAGAATGAATATCGTTAAAACTCGAGTTTTTTTTTTTTTTATATTTTTTCTCATAAATTGACATTCTCAATCATATTTATTGCATTGATATAATCATTTAACGAACGACATTTTTTTTAATACAAACCTCTTTTTTATTGGTGTAGTTTATAATAATATGTTCTACCCTCGACACTGTTATAATAGAATGAGGAGAAGAAAAGAAAACACAAGCTTAATATTCTGGTCAAGGTCATTGATGTTCTATTATGCCTTAAAGATAATAACAATAATAATAATAATAATATTGGTGATAAATGATCGACACAGATCATTTTTTTCAACAATTAACAGCATCGTTGTATTACGTAACTAACATACATTTATACATATAAAACTCCACCTGCTTCTCTATTTGCCTGAGGTGATAGTAGTTACTGACCTTATTTGCTTTCGTATATATATATATATATATATATATATATATATATATATATATATGAAAGGGGAAGTCATATTATGTTAACCTTCGATCTGTAGTTCCTTGTTGAGTCCAAATATAATTTGGCAATGACATTTTTTTTGCTTCTTTCTCTTTCTCATTATTCGAATATATTTCTTATGAAATGAGCAGCATTATGATTAAAAAAAAAAATGAGTCCCATGTGCATATATAATAGTACATCGAACATCTATTCTCTAATTGGAAACAGTGTCATCATCACAATCGACATTCATTATTTGAACAAGAAACATAACTGCTGTGTCATCAAAAGTTCAATATACATTCTCGTGCATGTGCCTATAGTCATCAAGTCCGATTGGTCACAGAATGGCAACTGCTGCTATTTATGACCTGCGGAGAAATAGAAAGAATGATGTAATGGTTATTGAGATGCTGCGCGTGCATTATTATACGACACTTAGAGGGTCATATGCGTGAATGCATACATATACATATATATTCGTTTTATTCTTCAATTATATTCATATACATATTAAATCACATCATCATCTTCTTTTTTTTTTTTTTTTTAAATCATGTCACTACCTTGAAAAACACGATACTTTAGCCTTAAAGAAAATTTCTCTATTTTTTAGCTTTTCTTCTACCTCATCAATCATCGGTGGTTTTTTTATAAGAAAAAAAAAACTACTCTAAATCCCAAATGATATCATCAATAATAAAAGAAAAATATGAGAAGAAAAAAGCAAAAATCAAGAAAAATAGGAAAGCAATAAAAATAAATCCTGCCATTCCCTATAGAAATTAGACATAAACAAAATCCTATGTTTTATTTAAAAAACTAGATACGATTCACATGAGAAACAATATGTATGTATATGCTTTCGTATAAAATTTTTACAGACAACAATCATACAAGTAAAAAAAAAAACAAAGGTCATTCATGACGATTGTAATCGTCAAATTTGCACATACATGCACACAGATGTGATTATATAATATATGACAAAGAAAGACATCATAGAACAACAATTAAAAAAAAATCACTGTGTAAAGAATACAAAATATTGAGATTTAATAGAACACAAAAAAAAAATATATATATATATATATATACTAGAAATTAAGATCACGTTCATCAATCAATAACATTGGTTGACGTTGTTCCTTTGGAGAATTCGTTATTGATGATGAATTATCATCATCAACCAACAGATTGGCATATGATTTGACTTGTAGATGTTGTTGTTTGACATTAACTATTGATGTTTGATTTGTGGAAAAATATGGAAAAATAAGATCATCTGAATAATAATATAATTAATCATTTTATACAAAGAGATTAAAAAAAAAAATTCGTAATTTACTTGTTTGTAAATTTGTTTTCATATTATTTATTAAAGTTAATCCACATGTTGTTATTAAAAACCCCATAATACATGCCATTATATCAATAAATGTTAATTTTTTCCATTCATGAAAAAGTATACCTGATGTTATTAAAACACATGTAGTAAATAAAACATAATATATAGTTGTAACTATTGGAGTAGAAAATAAATCTAATGCACGATTAAGATAAATCATTTGTACAAGAACACAAATAATAATCACTATTGCACATAAAAATGTTAACCATTTTGAATATGTATATTTATGATTAAATATTTCTTTTAAACCAATACTAAGACCTTTACATGCTGTTATAGTAAATGCACCTAAAAGTGAACATATTAATATATATATATGAACATATTTTGAACCTAAACGTGGACCATAATATATCATTAAACAAAAAATACAAGAACAAGTAGTTAATGAAAAGAAAATAAATTCTAAAGAAATATTTAGAATAAATATTATTTTTTGAAATTTTTTAATCTTCTTTACCTGATGTTCCAATTTTACGAGAAAAATCAACTAAAGAATTAACTTCACTATCTTTAGGTGCATAAATTATAATTATAACTGAACCAAATATAGTAAGAAAACAACCAATTTTACCTAATGTATTGAATTTTTCATCCAAAAATCGAACAGCCATTAAAGCACTAATCCATTACGAAAAAATTAATAAACAGAAACAAAAAAACAAGGAATATTATGTACATACCTGACTAAAACTGAAAGTGCTCCTAGTGGTGTAACGACTGATGCTGGAGCAAATCCATAAGCAGCAAAATTACATAATTCACCAAGTCCCATTGTTACTAAACCTGCCCACCATAAAAATTCACGTAAATATCCAAAACCTCCTGATCCTATATATTAATAAACTAATAAATAAATCTATTTTGATCTTTATTAACAAACCTGCTCGTATTGCTCCATTATAAATAGTTAATTTAAGTAAACCTTTCTTTTTTAAAATAAAACTTGTACCAATAAATAAACTCGATGCAAGTGCTAATACTATTCCAATAGTAAATTGATTTGAATCTATTGGAATAGTTAATCTAGTTACTGTTGATAATTTTAAATTATTAAAATTAATATTGAATTGTTCTATTCGATAAAAACAAAAAAACAGGCAAATCTATTTATTTATTTATTTATTCATTTACTTGTTTCGTTTATCATTCGTTATATATTTTCATTTCATCTGAAATTGATCAAATGAAACTAAAGATCTGAATCATTTAGATTTCTCTTGTTTTTTTTCTGTTTCAAAATATGACACTGAGAACAAACAAACAAACAACTAATTATATTTATACAAAAAACAGCAGGAGTTTATTCGTTCCTATATCCCGGTGTTGTCTTTTTTCTTCACTTTATTTGTAATCAATCATGTCGAAATAATAATAATAAAAAAAAACCTATATATATATATATATGTTTTAAGTCATCTAGTATCCCTTAAAGGAAAAAAACCATATAAGTAAATAGAATTTTTATAATAGAGACAAGCAATAGTTGTTATCAAAGAAAAGATTATGAGAATATAAAGCATTAAAAAACATTTCTTTATTCATTCGATAGATCACAACGTTAGGTTGTAAATTCTTATCGATTAAATTCACATATCAATGAATGTATTTTAATAACCTCGATAACAATATATAATTCTCGAAAAGATTCTTATTGTTAATCATCGATGATATATCATAAGAAGAGAGCAACATATCTTAAGTTGTATTAACAAAATCAAAATTTTTAAATTTTAAAAGATAATGAAATGTCTTCTTCTAGATAGAATTGATTCTTAGACTGAGATCTTTAATTATTATGTAGAGCACGTCGCAAAAATAATCATTTTATTTTATTATGAAGAAAAATTAATAAAACAATTATGTGAAAAAAAAAACGATTTTTATGATGTATTGCATATTAAATAAATGGCACATATTTTCAGTCAAGCATCTATTGCTATTTCAAGTAGATGAAATATTATTTCGTTTTATATTATATATATATATATATTAGTGAGATGTTTGTTGTAGAACGAAAGAAAAAAAAAAACTTTCAGATTTTGGTTCTGAATAGATGAAATATGATCATAATATCAACTTGTGCATTTTGTTTTTTATATATAAGTAGTTTTATATTTTTGCATCTCTATACGAAAAATGGTTAAAGTTTCATCTGAAAATTTTTATCTTATGAAAAGGTTATTTGTAAATGTCATTCAAAAAGGACATGTGTATCATTCGTAATATAGACACTTGATCTAGTTGTCAAGTACTCTACAAATAAATAGTTTTAAAAGTTGGGCTTTTTATTTTTAATCTCGTTTCTTGTTGGATGTATGATAGGAATATGTTTAATCATCTGTGCATATTATTTATGCTAGAGGAAATATTTTCTCGGATTTTTAGCGTAATAAAATCAAACAAGGTTATCATAATATTTAAATAAATTATCAGATTTTCAAGATTTTTTTTTCTCCTTATCCATCAAAGTTTTATATTCTTTTTGCTAAAAAGTATTGTTCGAAAAAAAAAATTGAAGTTAAAAAACTATTTTTTTTTGTTAGACTTACTAATCATAGCAATAGTATTGATTGGTTTTTAATAATAATAACAGCAGATATTATAATCTAGTCTATTGAGTATATTCATTTTTGTAACCATTGATGAATAATATCTACGAAATATGAAAGTTTGAATATTATGACTCAAAGAAAAGATTTTTATGATGATTTAAATAAGTACCGATAATCGATAATGGCGGATCATGTTTCAACAATAAAATATAAGTACGATGGAGAACCAATTATTGTCAAAAATAATATATTTTCATGATATTTAATAAAATAAATAAAAAAAATTATTTTTAGTTTAGTATTTTCCTCAATTTGTCATTCGAGGAAAATATGAAGAATGAGAAACAGGGAATTGATGTGTCAACAATAAAGCAATAGGTATGGATATATCCAACCCTTAGACAGATGTCACTCTATATTAGATTATAATCTAAATCTTAACTCTTTCATTTTATTCTTCTAATACAACTTTATTAGTTTAATTTCAATTGTAATCTACTTCAGAAACACCTTATCTTCAACTTGATGTTTTATGAAGAACCTAGGCCAATCAATCCTATTATAAAAGCTTGCACAATTTTACATGCCAATCTTAAAGCTACTTTTTCTCATACAATCATACTGTTCGACTTTTGCATGATCTTAAGGTCAAATCTTAATACTGTTCATATATGATTTTTCAAGGTTAGCCACAACGTTACACATCTGATTTTCTTCTATTTTCGGCTTCTACCATCTTGTTTTCTTAAGAAAGTCTTTTATCTTTACTCGCATATTCCCTAGACTGAAAGGATAGGGTCTAGAAATCGAAATTCCCCTGTGTCTGTCTGTCCGTCTGTAACACGTGGTACAAGTGATCACAAAGATAGTACAAATGACCATGTCGACGGTACAGGAGACCATGCCGATAGTACAAATGACTATAGACATGGTATAAATGACCACAGAAATGGTAAAAGTGATCACATGTATGGTATAGAGAAGCACAAAGGTAGTACAAGTAGCCACAGACATGTTACAAGTTACCACAAAGATCTTACAAATGACAGCAGACATGGTCATTGGGACCATCGTCTTGCTGACTTGAATCATTTTTGTGGTCATTTAGATCATATTTTGATCACTCATACTATCTCTATGGTCACTGACCATACAGATGGTACGAGTGAAGAAATCATAATCAATGGTCATAAACTCGGTGAAAGTGACGATGAGTCTAGGTGACAACAGTGGTATCTAAGTCATAGGCAAGCAAAATATGATCTGAATGATCAAAAAGATACTCTAAACGATTACAAACATGACATAATTAACCAGTGATGTTACACAAATATGGTTCGAATAAAGGCACACAAAGTTCAAAAGACTACAGATACGATTGTGTGGGGCATGTCTATTGTCATATGGACCATACAGGTGACCACATGTACAATATTTGTGGTCATTTTATGCCAGTTTTTGCTCATTCAGAGTATATTCGTGGTCCTTCAGGCTTTATCGGTGGTCATTGGATCAGAGTTACCATGTGATTAGTGTATTATAGAGAGACAGACGGATAAAAGTAAATTTTCGGTTCTAGACCATTACCTCAGTCTAGGGTCAAGCGAATCGAATTTCGATGAGTGTTACTTGTAGTTTAGGATTTCTGAAAGCCTGAGAATCTAACACAAGCCATTTTACTTTGGATATCGATCTTACTGGCAATGTCAGACAGAAGGTATCAATTCATAATAATATATGAGAGCATTGCTAATATACTCATGAAGATTGAAGTTTTTTGGTGCCAGTAAGCCATAAAATTTCAGACGAATATTTGTACAGCCATATCAGAGAGGAATCTTCTTTTTGTTTTTGATGTTAGATTATGAAAAAGATCTTATTCTCAGTCATTGATTTATAGTAGTCGTTTTACGAAAATGATTGACGAACACCATTTACATTACATTTTTGACAACGGTTATTGGAGTCGGTGCAGATTTCGTATGTTACTAACTGTTAACTAACTAATAATTGATTATTTATCTCTGACATATATGCTTCCTAGAATTGAAACATAATCAAGGAAAAATGATGACTATCATACAAAAACATGAAAGTCAGATTAATTACTATTAGACACAACACGACTTGTCTGTTACATTGTTTATTTCGATCCTTCAATAGATTCAATTCCATATCTGCGAAATGATGAAAGGTGTAATGATTTTCAGCGCGACTTAGAATCTATTGAACAAACCAACAATTGGTGTGACTATTTGTAATGGATTATTGCACGACGTAAATATATATATATGTGCCGTGTTCGAGTATACATTGCTTGTAGTATGCGTTATATTAACTATTTTTCTAGAGAATAGATTTATATGAATGGATTTACTCGATTGAATTTCGACTTGTACAAGATCCAAATATGTTTGATTGAAAAAGTATTCGAATGTAGATTGATAAACGAATGAAATGATGAAGCAGCTCACAAAAACATTTTGAAGAGTAAATTTTAAAAAGTATGAATTATAGACCGTATTATTTATATAATTATAAAAATCTATATCATCTTGACATTCATCTTCGATTCCGCAAGAACATGTAGTCGATTTTGATAGCATCCAGCTAAAATCAATTGACATAGTAGTAGTATTTGCAGACTAAGTACTGTCCAATAAAATGTCTTTATATTCTGTAGTATAGATAGTTTTTATGTGTGCTTCAATGAGTGATAGAATACGTGTGAATTTGGCCATTGTATTCTTTTTAAATCGTTCGATTATAATTTCTCTGCAAGTTTTGAATTCCAATTCGGACAATACTAGATCGATAACAAATGAATTTTGACTAAAAACGTACCAACTATGATTTATAGTCGTTTGTGAATGAGAACATAAAGTGGTCAGAGTGTTGAAAAATATTTGACCAAATACTCGAAAGTCCAGAATATGAAAATTCGCAATCATCGTAGAAATAATCATCCACGCGTTGAATATAAATAAGCTCGAGCACAATGAATGAAATTGAAAAGACAATAAAGTAAATAACTTGTATAGAATATCAATATGACTAGATGGAAATTGAATTATACTTTGATATATTGTTGTACAAATATTCAAAGATTATTCAAGATGAGTTTTGAATAGTAAAAGTTTGAGTTTGATAAGACCGCATTGTATATATATATAACAATAAAGACCATGGAGACAGAAATGTAAGAAAAATATAGACACAAGTAGATATTTTTGTAGTTTTCAATTCAAAATGATCAGTGCATGTAATAGCTGAGTCGAACAAATTCAGCTCATTCAGTTGATCTCGAATTCATTGCTGAATTGTTCGATAGTGCTCGATCAGGCTAATAGTTAAGAGAGTGATAGATAATTTTATAGTCTATTACAAGCAATATAAAAAAGTGCCCTAAGAAACCCTAAAAGGGTTTTCGAGATTTCATTTCTATGGATCTTTATGTAATACCACGGAAACGGTATTACTAGTCCTCCCTGAACCTATACCTCACTGAATACTCCTTCAAACCTGAAACAACTCTAGAGATATCAATGCATTTAATACATCAAAGTTTATCAACATCTTGAAACATACTCATGATACTGATAAGCTTAATATCAAGAAACAAAATAATAATTGTAAAATATCGAACTGAAGATGAGAACTTATTCATTCGATAATGAGTCCAAGAAGAAACTTAAAGGTAGTATTAGTTTTGCCATTTGATATTTGGAATTTTTATTGATGATACGAGAAATATGTCTGATGACATCAATGTTTGGTTGAATTTAGCTGAAGCGTAAGAAATTTTGTTTTTGCAAGGTAATATATCTAACTCGAAGTGTCTATCTCTGCACTCCGAAGAAGAGTTGTGATTAGAAACTTTATTATTGTCGTCTTTGCTTCAGCTTCTATATTCTACTGATATAATATGAATGGATGATGATGGACAATTCTGAATGGAAAAGAATGTTTTCAAATGGTTTTCCTCACTTATATGATCAGTGGTTTATGGGAAAAAAACGGATAGACAGAATATTCATTGAGAGAATTAAAAGTTTTGGAGAAATAGAAAATTTATGACTTGAATGCCATGATATTTTGAAGTTATATGTAAGAAAGAACCGTTGTTGCGAATGAAAAATGTATAGAAAACGAAGTAGATGAAAAAGATTTGAAGGTTTTTTTTTGATAGAAAAATAATTAAAGGAGAGGCACATTCTTGTTGAGAATTTAATCTTTCATTTTCATTCGATTCCACAAGAAAAATAATGAAAAATTGAGAAGACAAAGACAATTCTAGAAAGAGAATTCTTCACTCTTTTCAGAACTGTATGCAAACATATTGCTTAGATTCTATATGAATGACGATAATCTATCAACATCTTCGCTCAAGATGAAGTTATTTATCTGATTTGATAATCTTTTGTCTTGTTATTCTTTAGAAGTAAACTTAGTTATAATGATAATCTGAAAGCAGACGTTTTGTTGAAGTTTTTGCTATAACTTATAGTTAAAACTCATAATTATTATATCTAATCTTTATTGTATTGAAATTTAATGAAACCAAGAAAGAAAATACATAAATTTTACTCTAATAACAATTATTCGTTTGTAAACTGTTTACATCATACATATTTTCCTTCATATATTCAAGAATAAAAAGATAATATAAGACTATTACGAAAGTATGATATGACTTCAGCTTGGAAAAAAATGTCAATTAGAAAATTTATGCGAAATCAAACAACTTAAATTAACTATGAGATCAGTTTCTAGTGAACTAAAAATGTCTAAAACTGAGCGAAGTCAAAGATCGAAATCGAAAATTCGAAAATCTGAAATGTACATCGAAGACGTTTTTAGACATCAAATATGGTGCATATGTAAAATATTGTGAAGATTTTTAGAATTTCCAGAAATTTTCACAATGTCAAAGCGAAATTGGACACCGATTTCAGTCTTCTAGTGTACTTTTTTTCATACTCATGTTCTTCGAAAATCACAAAGGTATCCTTGCATATTCATCCAAATATCAATTCATCTTTCGTTGCAATATTAGTTTTCTATAATACTCTAATGATATCCGAAAATACGATTGAATTTCTGATATAAAAAAAACGATATTCAAAAATACGTTAAGGATGTCGAAATCGGTATTTTATGAAACCTGAGAGTTTTCGAGCTCTCGAAAATCAAGAAGATATTTTCAGAAATGCTGCATGTGTTCGGAAACCCTCTTGCGAATCTCTAAAGATTTTCGAATGAGTTTCTAAACCAATTCGAGTTTTCTAGGAGACGTCTTTTTTTTTAGAGAATACGGACCCGCATAGAAAACAGATTAATATGTCATTGATGGTAATATGAGAGTTAATTCTCGACCGTTTATAGCTATCGCACTCGAGTTTTCATTATTGAAAAGAGCAAACATAGAACCATCAAACTATATAGAACTCATCAGATTTAAAGAAGATTTTTGAGGATTGTTTTCAATCGAATATATATTTCATTGTCTATTTACATGAGTTTTTATAGAAATCTAAGTTCAAATTATACAGAATTGTAGCTATAAAAGTCTTTTATTTTCAAGAAACTTTTCGCAATTTCAAAAAAATATCTCTTACAAGTATTAGTTTAATTAAACTATAGAAAAATCTTGACATTTTATCAGAAATATAAAGCTTTTGGGACAATAATTTCGTATAATTTGCGATCGAATTACTATCAAAAAAAAAATCATGAAAATAGATGAAGAAAAATATATTGATTCGAAAACAATCATAAAAATCTTCTTCAATTCTTATGAATTCTATATAATTCAATGGTTCCATATTTGCTCTCTTCAATGACGAAAACTCGAGCTGGATAACTATAAACAATCACAAGTTATTTTACAAAATGATGGTGGGTATTTTTTTTTAAAAAAATCCAACAATTGAAATATGAATCATTCGCATAAAGAACAGAATAGTAACAAGGTAAGATAGATGTATTTCATCGATTAGTCACATTTGAAAGGGAAAATCGAAAAGTGTCATGCATATTCATTAATAAGTCAACCAAACGTCATTATTGTTTACAACTTAACAAAAGGGAAAAAATGTGAATTACATTATTGAGAGACCATTTATCAGATAGGAAAATTAGTATCTATACATTATTGATATGATATATTGTTGTTAATATATCTGGATTATTCCTCAACCATGGTGTTCGACTATATATAAATATTATCGTTGCATTGCTGTAGATTTATTTTAAATTAACATTATTCAATCAAATAAACAGATAACGTTGAGTAAGAAATATTATATACATAACTCAATCAACGATAAACAATCATGCACAAACATATCTTTATTGGATTCTTCATCATTTTCTTAACATTTATGTTTACTAATGGTATACCATTGAAACAAGTTGATCACGAAAATGATTTGAAGTTGAATACAAAAGTTCATCATAATGATTCTCTCGTGAATGAATTGTTACAATCAATCGATATGTTTCGTCGAGATAATGGAGATTTTCCTCGACACTTGAACAAACGCGAAGATTTCACCTCACAACAACGTCAATTTCAAAATGAAATGTTATATGCACATAATTTCTATCGTTCTTATTATTGTGCTCAACCTCTTACACTTGATGATGAACTTAATAGGTCGGCTCAAAGATTTGCTCAAAAACTTGCTGACACAAATCAATTTCAGCATAGTGGAACTCCAGGTATCGGTGAAAATTTATACTGGGCAAGTGGTATGCAAATTAATGGTAAGTTATCTTGAAATCATCAATTATATTTATTATATAAGTTTATTCTAACATTGTAGGATATAATGCACCCATTGCTTGGTATCAGGAAATTAAAGATTACAATTTCAATAATGGAGGCTTCTCAATGTCTACAGGTCATTTTACACAACTTGTATGGAGAAATACAAAAAGACTTGGTGTAGGTGTTGCTTATACTAATGGAGGTCAGTCTGTCTATATTGTTGCTCAATACTTTCCTCCAGGTAATTATCAAGGTCAATATCAAGAAAATGTTCGTCAACAAGGCAATTGCTGAATTGATTATTCCTATAGATGATCAAGCAATTGAAAGAGGATTTGTGTTTTCATCTTTTTATATCTATTTCTTTTTTTTTTTTTTGATAATCTTTAACAAATAAATCATTCTAAATTGATATAATGTGTATTTTCTGCAAATCTAATCTAAATTCTTATACTTTTATTTTTTCATATCAGTTCAATCTTCTGATCTGTTACGGGTATATTACTTAGATCAAATTCGATTATTTCTATTTACTCGCTTTCTTAAATATTTTCTTGTCTTCTATTAATACTATATCTACACTTGTTTACTTGATTATTGTTATTGTTGGATAATTCATATTAGAGACAACATAGAGAAGGGTATGAGGATGTGGGTCTCAATATGAGTGTTTAGTGTTCTCCATGTCCACATCTGTATACGTAGGAACAGTCACACTCACATTGCACACCCACGAAAGCTTTAAAATTTCTGACATTTCTAATATCTCTAAAAACTTTTAATTTGTACTTTTTGTATGGCGATTGATCTGATGAAAATTGTAGTATTCTATTTTTATCGCTTATAAAAGAAAAGTTAATCCTGAACAAATATTTTTTAGTAAAATTACCTAATTATAAATAGCAATTATGGAAAGTCTATTTTTTTAATGGAAAAATATTTCAACATTCTCTTATTGTCATTATGATTTTATTGACACGGAACGTGACTACTTTTGATTATCACATAAACCGATTTAATAGTCTTAAAAAATTTTTTCATCTTCTTCTTGAGTCATAGTTTACATGGTAGAAATTATTGTTAATGTCAGTTGTTATTTTTTTCTTTTGAATTTTCGTCATATAAAATATTTATTTTCAATATAATTTTCAAGGATGCAACATATTCAGTACAATAAGGAAACAGTTCTTATATTACGAAGGAATGCTAATCTGTGCTCTTAGATCAACAACATCTGTCATAGTCTGTGACAAAGGTCTCAATGGACCGGATCGAAATGAAGAAAATCGATTCGTGATTTTTTTTTCTCTTGGAATATATGGCCTATCCACAGATCATTCATCTAATTGTATTGAATAAATTATTAACATATGAATGAGCAAACATATTTTGAGTAAAATAATTGATGTATAAGCAAATGTTCGGTAAAATGTTTTTGATAAAGTTATGTTTGTTTTTTCATTTTTAATAACAACATATGTCGATGACACTTATTTCAAAACAAATTCGATCCATACAGATGTATACTACTTTGTATATGATGATGATGAACTAATACTAGTACTTGCAAAAAGTGTTAACAGATATTGATGATTAAGAAGGTTCAGTTAGGAATAGAATTAGAATTAGAAAAAGTAATTGATTATGATGTTGTAATAAGTGATAAACTAGGAGAGCTAAACAAAAATATTTTGTTGAATATAAAGAAAGTTTTTTAGGGCGATGACAATATTATCTTTTATTCTTCATTGCAGAACTATTTTAGCTAATGAAAGAATTACATGAGATTTCCAAAAAAAAAAAGAAAATTGAGTTGAAAAACGCAATAGCTTTTGAAAATTTTATATTTTATTAAAATCTCAATCGATTGAGTTCTCTAGTCTGTGATATGGAGAAGGAAGAAGAAGTGTTGCTAAGATATCTGTAATAGTCTCTGACTAGCGGTTGTCAACTTCCGTGGAGTGGAGAAAGAGAAGTCTAAATTTTTATTCCTATACTTCAACACTCCTTTTAAATCATATTTCAAAAGAAAACAGTTCATAACACACAAAAAAGAAGTGAAAGTGATGGAACTATTTTATATTAATTTGACAATACTGAAGAATATTACAAAAGACATAAATTCTATGCTATTTCATAGTTCAAGGCCTATTGATATGATAGATGTAATACATTTAACTGCATACTTTATAGATTTAATATAAATACTTTAACCAATTTTAAACAATTAAATTCTTATAAATATGGTCATAATTGTCCTTTGCAATATGAAAACCCAGCAGAATATAATGAAAAATATTCATATGTTTATCGTTGGTCAGAACTTTATCATGATTGAGATCGAAATAATGAACATGCAAATCAATTTACACATATTGTACATAAGACAATTGCATGTAAATATAGTAAAAAATGTAATAAATTAAACAAATCTAGAACATTATCGTATTTATAGACATGAAGGTCTATCTGATTTTCTTATACCATATAAATATAAAATTCAATGTATAGTTCGATCAATAGAACATTTTTTAAAAAATTCTATCAAAAAATTCATAATAAGCAAAACAAAAATTATTATGAATTACATAAATTTATATATTTTGTCTATTTAAATGTAAAATTAGAGATAATAAAATAATACAAATTAAACAGAATTTGCTCAACAAACTTGTAAATATAGTAATGAATGTCGTCATTAATTTGATTCAAATCATTGTATTCATTATTTTCATTCAATATCAACTTTATCAATTCAATTATTTAATGTATCAACTAATTCGCCTTCTCATAATCAAAAAGCTATTCAAAATATGTCTATTGAAGCAATTATAATTGTATCAGATACATATAATCATGTATTCGATAGTTTAAATATCAAATATATAACTTTTAATTAAAATCATATATTAACTTATTCATTTCATAATAATCAAACAGTTTATATAAATTATACATCAACGTTTTCTATAGAAGCAGCCAAAATAGATATGACGACAAGTAGACATTGATCGTCATATTGTTATAATTGATTGAGTAGTAGAAAATGCTCTTCAAGTGGTATTTTCTGATTTTTGTTAAATATAATGAATAATCAACAGCAGATGATATACAAGTAGTTGAACTTAATCATCCATTAGTTAATAATTTTCTATTTACATCAAAACATGCCTAATCTCAATAGTGATTAGAAGGTAGTTCACATTCAATTAAAATTGTTAATAAAAGTGCAGTATGTGTATTAATTCATTTAGAAATATTAGAAAAAAAAATATCAATATGATTCTATTCTTATTACATTTAATTGTGGTAAAGGTTAAATATTATTTATATGATATCATATTTTTATTGACAACGTTCTGAAACTTGTGATGTTCGTTATCAAATGTCAACTGAACAATTTACAATAGATATAAAAGTATCAATAACTATTATAAATCTTGTTATAAATTAAGATCAATGTTTAAACTATGCTTAAATTCAATCATCATCTATATCAATACAATTCATTTATAATCAAATTGCAAATTATTTAAATTCAACGAATTAATTTGATTTTGTTTTTTTTTATTATAATCTAGAATAAACTTATTTTTTGATTTATGTTTTTAAATTTTTTTCTTATTAATAAATAATTATTTTTGAATATATATATCTTGTATTTTATGAAGTTTGACTTAATGTTACACTAATAAATTCATTTTCATTATTTTATTTTCCATTAGATTTATAATTAAGTTCAGTATTAATTGAATTTGTTCGTCGTTCTTGTAATATAAATCATTTTTTATGACTATATATTAAACTAGCAATAATTATAATACTAACAATATATAAATCAATAATTAACCAAATTTTTAAAGAACTATTTTCTTTTTTGTATTTGACTATTTACTCAATTTCTATCTATGATTATTTCACAAAAATCACCGTTTGTTAATAAATTATATAAACATTGATTATCTATAGATGATCTACCATTTTGACATGAATCATTTGTATCATGACAATCTTGTTCGTAATATATATAATTCTATTAATTAATAATAAAAAAATATAGAAATTTATACGACAAAATGTCCCTTGATAACCAGTTTTTATACAATTACATGTAAAATTATCTCGTTCGACTGCTTTATATTGTCGATCATTCATACCTAGAAAAAATTATTTGGGGAATACTGAAAGTTGTAACGAAGATACTGTAATTTCTTATAAAAATCTTACATAAACTTTGTATCTATATGAATTGATAGTAAAAGTAAAGTTCTATTACATGATTCTGTCATTAATATGATAATAATAAAATTTCGATAAGAGTTATTTGATATAATAAATATATGATGATAACATCAAATCATATCTGTCTTCGATATGTACTCAATACCGGTTGTTTTAGCAGAACCGTCGATTCAAATCGTTTACTCTTTTTATAGCAATTTTCGATTAGTTTTTTCTATTAATTTTGGCTTCGTCTATCGTAAAAAATATGGATTTCATCCCTCCTCCTTCAAAAAGACAATTTTTACAGGTTTTATCTTTCGACTGATAAGTAATTTTGTGACATCATCTATACAGGACAATTAAACCAGTGGTGGAGTCTAGATTATGGGCTAAGGAATGCTCAACTCTTCCCACTCTTATGAGATTTTCGAAGAAAAAAGCACATTTTCCAAAAATCTCGCTAAGAGACCCTAAGCATCCTCTGGCTCTACCATGGAATCAAACTCATAAATTAAGCATGAAAACGGTTGATGTGACTATTATAGGGTGCTTCAGTACGTTCATAATTAGTATGAAGCGAGAGTCCGATTCAAATCTCTCATCTTTCCAAGAGTCAAAGAAAAACTTATACATCGACATATACGAAAAACTTAAGCAAAATAATCGCGATTTTCGCAACATGAGTATCCTTGTCTTGATTTTTCTCTTAGTTTTTCTCCTCTCTTTGTTTTGTCTTTTTATTCCAAGGTTAGCCACAACGTTACATATCTGATTTTCTTCTATTTTTGGCTTCTACCATTTTGTTTTTCTGATGAAAGTCTTTTATCTTTACTCCCATATTCCCTAGACTGAAAGGATAGGGTCTAGAAATCGAAATTCACCTGTGTCCGTCTGTCTGTCCGTCTGTAACACGTGGTACAAATGACCATTTTCATGATACAAAATACCATGGTTGTGGTACAAATGACCATTTTCATGGTAAAAAGTACCATAGTTGTCGTACAAATGACCATTTTCATGGTAAAAAGTACCATAGCCATGGTGCAAATGACCATCTGTATGCTATAAATGACCATACCGATGATACAAGTGACCATACTGATGATACAAGTGATCATTTTCGAGATACAAAGTACCATAGTCGTGGTACAAATGACCATACGGATGGTACAAGTGACTATACTGATGGTACAAGTGACCACAAAGATGGTACAAGTGACCATGTGGGTGGTACATGAGACCATGCCGATAGTACAAATGACCATAGACATGGTATAAATGACCACAGAAATGGTAAAAGTGACCACATGCATGATACAGAGAAGCACAAAGGTAGTACAAGTAGCCACAGACATGGCACAAGTTACCACAAAGATCTTACAAATGACAGCAGACATGGTCATTGGGACCATCGTCTTGCTGACTTGAGTCATTTTTGTGGTCATTTAGATCATATTTTGATCACTCATACTATCTCTATGGTCACTGACCATACAGATGGTACGAGTGAAGAAATCATAATCAATGGTCATAAACTCGGTGAAAGTGACGATGAGTCTAGTTGGCAACAGTGGTATCTAAGTCACAAGCAACCAAAATATGATCTGAATGACCAAAAAGATACTCTAAACAATTACAAACATGACATAATTAACCAGTGATGTTACACAAATATGGTTTGAATAAAGACACACAAAGTTCAAAAGAGTACAGATAGGATTGTGTGGGGCATGTCTATTGTCATATGGATCATACAGATGACCACATGTACCATATTTGTGGTCATTTTATGCCAGTTTTTGCTCATTCAGAGTATATTCGTGGTCCTTCAGGCTTTATCGGTGGTTATTGGATCATAGCTACTATAAGGTTAGTGTGTTACAGAGAGACAGACGGATAAAAGTAAATTTTCCGTTCTAGACCATTACCTCAGTCTAGGGTCAAGCGAATCGAATTTCGATGAGTGTTACTTGTGTATATTTATTTATAAAAATTACAAAAAACTAAATAAAAATGCAAATATATGTTAATAACATTGAAATAATTACTTTTATTGAATTTAATTGTTAAAATGGTCTAAACTAAAAGAAACACAATCTAAATAAAAGAAAGCATACTTCTATTTTATTGAATTGGTTAAATTATCCGTTCAATGATTTTTTTAACAGATCAGCACCAGAGATAGATCCAGACTGAGTTTTTCACGATCGATTCTGATCTAATGATTATCGCTCGGTCTGAAATCCATACCTACACTTGATTAACGAATTGTCCTACTATTCCATCTATGAATAGTGATGTTTGACGTAGTCAACTTTCAACAAAGTTTCATTAAACATCTTCTATAAGATAATAAGAGCAAGAAAATAAATAAGGCACACCGATAATAATCAGTCTAATGATAACGACCAGTTTAATGGTGATCGGCTGATCTATCCGTAACGATCAGTCTGCCAGTGACTGATCGGCAGTCGCCCTGAAATTCTTATCGACACTGGACTGATGAGCTCTCGTAGTATTTTATCTGTTGATTAGGGCTCCATGTAGGTTGGGACTTCATACTCGTCAAATATTTTATAAAAAAATTCTGAACACATCTATCGTTTCCATTAATACTACCAGAAATTCCATTACTATTAGTTGGGGATCATGTAAAGATGATGATGAAAGTAAACTTATTGGTTATGTTGTTGAAAATCATGATGGTTCAAGAAATGTGTGGCAACTATATTGGATATAATAATGATCAACGTACATTTACATATACAAATACTGAGTTTACTGAAGATGTTGCATATCATTTTCAGATATATGCAGAGAGTTGTGTTGGAATCTTACTAACATTAACAATAATTGATGCAATTATTGCTAAAAGTTCATAAACACGTCCAGATATACCAGAAGGATGATCACTATTAACAAACGTTGTTTCATTGAATTCGATTGAATGTTCATGGCAGGGTGTGGATATGGATCTGGATTATGTCTCATCCACACCCACGCTCGTACTCAATGGTGGATAGGACAGAACAAGACAGGAGAGACTTGATGAAAAGTGGGATATGGGACGTTATGGAACAATTTTTCATTGTTCCGAAGAGCTCTAATAGGGAAGATTCACGAAAAGTGGGCTGTGGGCTGTATCTTCTTGTACTGTCAATCTGTTCTCTCCTTACAGTGAGCATTTTCACAGTGAGATTCTGGTTTCTTGTTTCCACTATAGATGGACAACTAGCTCAATGCTTGTGTTACCATTGAACGCGCGATCATTGTGTTCGAAGGAGTCAATTTTGACAAGAGGATGAATAAACGTGTTTGCCAGATCGATTATTTAGTTCTTACTTTTTTTCATCATGATTACTATGATCCATGAATTTCTGTATCATTATTTGTTCGATGAAAACGAAGAACAATGCACCTGGTGTGTGGCTTATTATTCGCAGCCTCTTCAAAATTACAATACCGCTATCCTATCCCTTCATTCTGTCGTTTCGGTCTCTGCCAATCTCTTGTCAGCTCTATTCATCATATTCACAGCTAATCAACAACAAGCAGAAATTCAAACTAGACCAAGTTATGAGCAACATTTATATGAACAATTCAATGAATGCAAACAATTCACCATCAGCCCAATGATTCTGGTCATTTTGCCATTATCTTCTATACGAGAACTAGTGATCACTACTGAGTTCTTCACAGGACATCAGTTATATTCAATGCGGAAGTATAAGAAATGACCACAATTTCCGATAACTTTTGGGATGTCCCTTCACCTCTCCGCTTATGTCGATGGATTCCAGTTTCTCTTCTCAAAGAAGAAACAGAGATGACAACATATCTATTTAGTGTGACCTGGTGTTCCAAAGAGATGATGATTGACGACGTTTGTGCTATTCTTGAGAAGTCATACCAGTTCCTAGAGTATATTTTCTCTTGTTTACATTATTCAAAATTTTGAAGAGCCATATATATTTGATTCTATAGAATACATTGGTCGTTTTAGTCCCTAAAGTGACACTTGCTCAAGTATCGATCAGAATCAAGAAGTTTTATTTTTGCGGAATCTATAAATGACATGCACACAGATTAGTAAGCGTTAATTAAGCAAAAGGAGTAACTTTGTTCATGAAAAAGCGATTTCGAATTATCAAAGCTAGTTTAATAAGGTACGGAACAATGAAGTGTAGGCTGATGGTGAGTCCTCCATACAAGCCTAATAATCTTGACGCAATGTATAGAAAGTTGTTGTGTTTCTCGAATTTGTATGAGCAGTAGGTTGGGGCACATGCATTGTAAAATGCCGAATAAGAAATATCTATTTGCCACTTTTCGACAAAGAGACCATCGACAATATCCTCAATCATTGTGTTCATCCGAAAGCGACTGGTTACTGTCGATGCCATAGCCGATACATTGATTGTAAGAGGATGGGCTATATCAACTGTTGTAGCATAGTATAGTAATAGGTTAATACAGGTTTGATTATATAAACATTCAAGTGTTGAGCGTAGCAATGTTTCGACTGCTGAACAACCGACATTCCATCCGGGCATTGCAAAATATAGCGTATTGGAGAAAGAACGATAAATTCCTCCAGATTCAGTACAATCGCTTTGTGTCCCACATGAGCAGCCATTATCGAATGTGACGGGATGTGTGGGAAATGTCATCGCACTCTCGCCAGGTTTAACCCACCAATACCAGTTTAAGAAATAGCTTGATACGAACGTGTTCCCATGTGTGATATCACGTATGAATCGTAAGCTGCGAGAAAATCGAGCTGGAGTAGTCGTTTCAAACTCTTGAGTGATGACAGACATCTTTGAAAGAAACTCGAACTCTGGCATGATTTCAGCACTCACAAATGCTTTTATCAGAAACTGTTCAATAGCATTCTGAATAGTTGTTTGGGAGATCGTGCATAATGTTGATAGAAGTCCGAAATAGGCGGTTCCACGTACGCGAAGATCAGATCTTTCATAGTTATACCAGTATCCGTCGCCGAACAAATAATCAAGCCAGACATCTTTCACAAAGTCGCTCGAACACACTTGATGAAAACTAGTGTTTACTGTAAGAAATTGTTTGTGTTTCACAGAAATATGCTCACAAGGACACTGAAGTGAATTGTAATGCAAGTCTGTGAACTTCTCGTATTGAGCTTGAGAAGGCTTGGAGATCGTTTGAATCGTTATTTCGACTGATAAAACCGTGTAGATAATGATGATGAAAATACTGATGAACAGAAGTAACAAGTAGAGTCGTGTTGAGAGGAGTTCGCGGCGAATGATTTCAATTTGACTTGATCGACTATTGAACAAATTGAAGTTGCTGAGTTTGTTTCGCAGATCAGTCCATATGTGATGTTGACCGAGATAGACTCGACGATGGTCTAAAATAGATTGTCTGAATAGCTCTCTTCGAACTTTTTATATTCCAGTAACTCTCGTTATTAAGAAAAGAGATGTGAAATATCTTTTCCAGTGAAAAAAATGCTTGACTTACTTTTCGGTGTTTCTTGTTTGTCGGATGCTGGCGATGTATTGTTCGAATCAGTCTTTTTAATACATTGGAAAAAGATCTTGACCAGAGCAGGAGTGAGCAATCGAAACATGATATTGAGACCACCGAAAAGACCAATCACTGTCGTGATAATGTACACGATATAGGTTCTTTCTTGATAAGTAAATGAACAATAGGCAGGTTGGCAATTCTGATAAAAATTTTCATAGAAAACAGATCGATTCCATTTTTCAACCATGATCTCATTCACAATCATCTGTACAGAGGTGTTTGGCAGAAATCGAATCGATCGCATCGGATCGAGCATGGTGACATTCTCCGGAATCGAAATGAGGTTGGCATCAAAGATTTCTCGTAATTCATCCAAACAGGTACGATCATACCAGCATGCTAGTGTCGATTGGAGTACAGTGTCTACAATGGAACAGCCATCACCAGGCACGCCATCAATGATCAAACCATACTCCGCGAAAATGTCGGGTAGCGCGCATGCAGCATTTCGAACACAATAACAGATTTTACCACTTTCATCTGTACTTGATGTACTGAGTGCAACAACTCTCAACGGCTGTACTGCCAGTGGATCTTGTTGAGAAAAATTCATTTGCTGGAGCATAGTGTTGGTCTTCAAAGCATTGACATATTGGTTGGCTTGCAATACTGAATTGGTCAGCGACAGTGTGAAGACGAATTCGGCTAGTGTCGAATTGAGAAGTGTATCAATCAATACATTGATTTGGGAATTGAACAATTCCGCGGTCAGAACTTGAGCATTGATAAACATCATCGAAGAAAACCGACGAGTTACGGCAACAATCGTGAGATTGGCTATCTCACAAAACATGGCCAATGCTCGAAAGTAAGATGGAGCAGAGTAGATAAAATGAGAATCCATGTCGCCACCGTCAAAACCAACAAGACTGCTATACCACCATTGTTGGATAAAATCGCTGCTACACAATTGATGATATACCGGCATTACTTCAATCAAATCTCCGTATGGCATTGAAACTACACTACATGGACATTGTAATGTATCTGGATATCGCTCTTGCAATGCTTCATATTGCTCTCGTGATGGTGATCGAATAGTTTTATTTATTGTTTGTACCGATATCGATGTGTACACAATCAGAACACTAATTGTACCGATTAAGAGTAACACATAGAGTCGAGTTGCAATGCGACCGCGACGAATGTCGAATAGATTTTGTGAATGATCATCGAATAAGTTGAGTTCTATGATGGATTGTTTCACTTTCCGAAGGATATTTTGCACATGAATGGCGATCGGAATAGCTAAAAACATTAAAAATAAGTCATGACAAGAGATCGACACTTTAATCAAATCTTACTCTCATTCGATTGAGATTCGACTTGTTCAGATCGTCGTTTCTTCAACAAAAAGACGAGATCGATTACGTATGGAGTAGTGAGACGCAATGCTGTGCTAAGCCCGCCGACAAGTGCTAAGAGAGTTGTGATAACATAGATCCAATCGAATCGATGTGTGAATGTATAACTACAATAGACTGGTGCACATGTACGATAGTATGACGCGTAACTTGTTTCATTGAGAATCTCTTCGATAAAAACTTCATTGATTAGTTGTTCTACTATTGTTGTTGGCATGAAGCGACTTGGTAGAGAATCATTTAGGATTGAAACATTGATTGTTTTTGGATAAGCAGAGAGAAGAATCTGCAGACATGATTCATTATAGAAACATTCCAAGGATGAAGCGAGCGTCATTGTTACAGGTAAACAATCAAATATCAAGCCTGGTAATGTTTCATTGGCGATAAGATTATTGAGATTAAAGACTCCGTATTGGTCTCGAACAGAGTACAAATAGAGACCAGCAGGCGCCGGACATGATCCAGTACTTTGACATTTACATCTTGTACTTGTTCCTCGTAGGATATAGTCGTTATCCGTTGTCCATATATACCCCGTTTCAAAGGTAACCCTTCCCGGTCGAAGGACAACACCGTTTGTTAACAAGCCTGTGACGTAAACATTTGCTTGTGTAATTTGATGAATTGTGGTAAATGGTCGTACAAAAGTACTCGACGCTGTTCGACGGGCTAAATCAAGAGCAGCTATACTCTGCGTTTTAAGTAGTTCTTCGGATAAGAGCATTGAATTGATCAATGTTGAATTGGTAAACTGGTCGATTGCATCGACGAGACTACTTCTCGCATTTTGGCATAGAGCAGAAATCAGTTGCCATATTGTGCTCAAGCTTGTTCGTATGTCCATCGGCAAGATGAACGTTGTATTCGTTCCAAATGTAAAATCAATCCATGTATGAGAAACAAAATCACTGGAGCAGACTTGATGAAGTACTGGGACAATATTGACAAATATTCCATAGGGTACCGAAATTTGTGCACATGGACATTGAAGAGTGGTCATATAGCTCTTGCGGAGTCTTTCGTATACATCCTGTGTCGGTTGTGTCACTGTTTCACTCTTTATTTGTACACTGAGAGACGTGTACAAAGTCAGAATGAAAACGGAGACGACCAGTAAGAAGAGATATAGACGAGTGGATAGCAATTCACGACGAACTATCTTCAAATCTGTTGATTGCGCGTCAAAAAGATTCAATGTAAACAATTTCTCACGCACGATATTAGGCATTGATCGTAATGCACGAGCTCCGGACATTATAGTGTTGTCGAGAAAAGATTAGGACTAGACTCACCGTTCCTTTTTCTTTGGCTGTATCTTTCCTTTTAGAAACTCACAGAATGAACAGTTAAACAATAGCAACTCTTTTTTTAATAGCATTCCGATAATGAAAAAAAAATGCGCAGAAATATTTTCTCATTATTTTGCATATGGTTGAGAGAGCTCGTCGAGCTGAATAATAATATGCTAATTGCAATCTTTGAATGAAATTTCTTCATATCAATCAATCGAGAACGAGTTAATATTTACGATTACAGTTTATTGCGTTGCATTTCTTCTGAAAGTTTCATAGTAAAAAAAGTCTGAACTTATCCCCATTTTCGTACGTCTCAGCATTTCTGCTCAATACTGTATCTCTTTTTTCAAATCAAATGGCTTTTTGAAAGCTAAAAATAGTTCAAAGAGGAACTTATTTCTTGAATGACGTTCTACTATTTTCCATATACACTTATCCAAATGAAGAAAAAAAAAACAAAATATAGTTAATGAATTGATTGAATTGTAGCGTGATAAAAAGAGAGCGAGGCCAAATTCATTAGTTTGAGAGCGAGGCCAAATTCATTAGTTTGAGAACGACCACCTCGAGATGAAAAGCCAGAAGGCTTTTTTGAAAATTAAAAGAATGATGAAATGAAGCAATCTATTGCAATGGCCTAAGAGAACAAACACTGATCAAAACTAAGTTATGTTTTCTCCAACAAGCTGATACAAGATAATTCTTTGGTTTCCAGGATATGAAATATTTTGGACGACAATGGGTATTTTCAATATAAACGAATAATGAAAACTATCTAGCAGAAATAAAACTTTATTTGCCGAGAATGGTGTGTCACAGGAGTATTTCTTCTCTTGTATTTTTAATATAAGATAGAGCTAGTGATTAACTGATATGCAGAATGGTTCTCCTCCTCCTCCAATAGGATGTTTTATAGTTGGCCAACTTCAAATGAATTGAAGTACTACTTTTAAAAATCCGATATATCAATCATTTCTAAAGAATCACACCGGATTCTCCAGACATCGCTTAATATGAAGATCTTTGCCGCGTTCATCGATTTCACATCGAAGCAATCTCATTAGTACCTATGATATATTGAATAGACATGTCAAGGATCGTAGGAGAATCAGTTCGATTCATTGTAGAATTATAATGAGAAGCATGAAATAGATTGGTGCAGTAATAATCTTTGGGCGACACAGAGAGGGAAGCGTTGTTGCTTGTGAAAGGTTTTTAAATAAACTATCAGAGACATGATATACAACAGCAACAATGACGTGTTCAACAACATGTTCCTACATTGATTTGTGTTTCTGTGACAGACGGAAATATTTCTAATGTATGATAGAACAAGATTTCGAGGAAATGAAAGATATTGAGATATTATTGATTGAAGATTTGAAAAATCATATTTGATAGTCATGCGTCGAGATCTTCTCGAAAAGAGAAGTTAGATCAGTTTCGGTTCAATAGAATGTCAGCCTATCTTATTAGATCTTGGAAATTAAGGCGATGAATCAATGGATTCATTTTCTTGAATATTGATATGGTTGAACACAACCATGGTCGAAAATATAATGAATAAAAAGGAGGTGTTTCATCTAGTAAAGATTGTATTTGAGATAGAACTACGTCCACATCATCATCAGTCGGTTTTTTTTTATTTTGCTTGTAAATGTAACACTCAGAAGTGCTTCATAATAATAGTATAAGGAAAAATTCTGATATTTAACCATTAAGCACAACATAAATGTAATGAATTTTACAGTCGCCACTAATATCATTATAACGAATATTGAATCTGCTCGTGGGAATATGAAAGAGTAAACACCAAGACAAATGGGCAAAAAGTAAAAAAAAAATCACAAAAAATGTTGAAATTTAAGAAGAATCAAGTAAACCAGAGAGAGAAGAGAAAAAAAAGTGAAATAGAACGCTCGTAAATTTTTTAAGGGCAGGAAAAAACAAAGAAAAGGAAGAAGCAAATAAAGTAAAAATGCACCAATCAAAGAAAAGGAAGAGTGAAAAGAGAAGGATTCTGTATGCAACTACTTTATTTCAATAAATGACATCCATTTTAAGAGAAGTGATTCATGCTTTTCTCTCAATATAGGAGTATCTTTTTCTCCGAAAATGTATAAGACAAAATCTTTTTAAAACCAATCATCCCCGGAAAACATTTGGAAAAATGCATGAAAATGGTCTGCCATTCTGATAAAATTTTGATTTTGACACATGATTTGGATAGAGGGACGTCAGATCTATAGTTTAAGACACAACGCGAATTGTTATCATTTTACATTCTAACGCTGAACCAACGAAATCATGTACTAGCTTACTCAAATAATACAAAATTGTGCTGATTTTCACCTAAATCTTTTAACTTTTTTTCAAAATTTCATCAGAACGGCAGACCAGTTTCATGCATTTTTTCAAATGTTTCTCGGAGATGATTGGTTTTAAAACAATTTTGTCTTATACATTTTCGGAGAAAAAGACAGCTTCATGTCTTCTCTTTCAATTGCTAAAAACTGCAGATCTCTAACTTGTTCCTATCGAAAGTTATTCAAAAAACATCCGAGTGCACTGACTGCTAGCGCTGATATTAGTAATATTATTATTATCTCTTATATCTTCGTTGACTTTTACGTAAAACATTCCTTCTTTCCAAATTCACTACAAAATCAAATTTTCCATTAATTTCTTGCGAATTATTTCAAATTCACCAACAGAAAAGAGCTCAACATACTAATCTTATATATTTATAATGATGACAATTACATGAATATGTAAACGATAGATATTATTTTCTTTTTGTCTTTTATTTATTGGTTTATTCTCGTTTGCAATAGGCCTGAATCATTGATGTTCTATTGCCTATTTTAACTGAAAACATATGATATATGAAAGCATACTAATTTCTAATAATTTTATTCACATAGTTCCCATTTTATATCATGACTCATTCTTATTCCATCAAATCTATCAATGGTGACCTTCAATAATTTATTTTTTGTCAATATTCTTTTCCATCTGTGGTTTCATTTTCGTTTTCTGAAATATGTATTTCCAAATAGATAATCACATTTTCGTATATAACAAACTATGCTCGTCAATATCTATTTTCAACTATATCATTCTCTTCTCTATTTAGTCAATAATTTTATTTTATGGAAATCAATTTGCTTTTAACCAGTATTATTTAAATAATAAACTGATAATAATCAATAATATTTTTTTATGGGGCATATAGTCTTTTAAACGTTCAGAGAATTTTAATCTAGTAGAAAAAAATATGGCACTGAGTTATTTGCACAATTACATCGTGTTGTTTTTCTTGTAAAATTACGTGTCACTCTTTTCAAATATAGATAATTGGTAAGAAGATAAACATTATTTGGTAAACATGTTTTAATATCAAGTAAGAATTGACCAAGATAATCTATATGAGTTCTCATAAGTTTAAGCTCTTTAAGATGCAGATATTTAATGATTGATAAATCTTGATCTTCATTTTTTGATTTTCTAAACTGTTTATTATTTTGTCCTTTTGTATTATTTATAGATAAAAATTCCAATAATGGAAATGATTAAGTAATTCGAAGAAAAAATTCATGCTCAAAAGGACATTTATCCTATAATGACACTTTACAAACACTTGTAAATATTCCACCTGGAAAATTATTTGTTATACGATCATAATGTTGCAGTTGATATGGATATGAATAAAGATGACATTCACCATATTGTGGCATTGGAAAATAATTAGCACAATAGATAATTTGCTGATCTTTAAAGTCTCTGAATGTTTTTTGAATATCTTCATTCGGTGGTAAATTAATTTAATTATAACAAGGACTGAATGACCGAATATTAAATGTAAATTTACTTAATAGCGGCATATAATCAATAATATTCATATTCAATTCATTACCATCAAAAAATGTTTCTCTTCCATAAGCAACAAAATATAAATGAAATTTTTCTAAGTTCGACATTCGTTGTAAAAGTGGTAGAATTAATTCATCATAACTATTTGTTTCGTCGTTGGAATATAGCGAAAAGCATTTTAAATTAAATAGTTTTTCCCAGAAAAACAAAAAATTTATTTAAATAAATTAAAAATAATCTACTCTATTGTTGACTATTAGGTCCGAAGTACAAATAAAATCAATATTAACATAAAGTGTATGAAGTTGACTGAAACGACCATCAAGTAAATAAAGACAATCAGTAAAAGTATTCAAATAGACATGTAATTCTAACAAATTTGTAGAAATGAAACTAGGTGAAGTAAAAAATGATAGTCGTTGATAACAAATTGAAGATGGACAAAAATTTAAATATCGTAAATTCGTGAATATATGAAAAATATCTTTAAATATAATTTCATTAGTTTATGATGATTACATTCAGGACATGTGCTAAAATGACATTGAGAGCAAAACCAGCGATTATCACCAGGATGAAGAATATTTCTACACACTTCACATAAATAAATATCAAGTCGATATGAAATAATTGGATTGAAACAATATTGTATAGCCATAAATGATCCATAACTATATGCAACGGCATTTGACCAATGACCCACATATGAATAACTACCATTTTCATATTCAATCAGTTTACCTCAGTATTCAACTCTATGATCCGTTGTTATGTATTTTTTAATAATTTTCATATCATCTAATGTACCTGTTCCATCCAATGAAAAAAATAAAAGAGGTTGATTAGGAATATCGGTTGAATCATTCAAGTAACCACTACCAAACATGTATCATGTTAATCGTCTTTTCGAAATAGGGTAGCGTACCAACGGATTGGATTAATAGGAATGAAAAAGTCAGCAAGTTCTTCAGCTGGTTGTGCTTCACCCACCCATATTCCTGATATAGAATTAAATGGAACATCTGCTTCACTTGTCATTATTAATTCACCGAAAAAATCTTCATCGATCAATGAATTCCAAGACCCACGCAAATAGATTTACTCATTTGTTTTGTCAACCATTAATTTACATTGATACTTGTATGTTTTTACATTGTCTATTAGTTCGATTATAGAAGCTAATTGTGTCGATCCATCATAAGTTCCATACATGATAGTCCTACCAGACAATTCAGCCCCAAATACAGATAGATATTCTTTCCTTGGAGTAAAACATAAAGTAAATTTTAGTGATTCTTCTTCCTTTATTCTACTCTTTACAGAAGGATCAAGAATACGCTGACCAATAAACATATCCGTATAATAAATAGCCATTATCATTTAACCGAGGATTGTTATATGTGTGCCAGTTGATGTTTAGTATTTCTTTTTGATAAACTACTTATATGTCCGAACAGTACGTGATCCAAAGTGGGAAAAAAGTTTTATTGTGCACTCGTACTGCAAAAGAGAACGACAATTTATTTTTTCTTTCTATTTGGTTGAAAAATAACTTTAACGTTGCTCTCGTTTTCTTTCTGCGAAGGAGCATAATACTGTCTCGATACTTTATATTTGCTTTTTGGCAGACAAGTAACTGGTAATAATAGTGTGCCATGGCAAGAAACTTCAACAGATGACGTAACACGCATTATTTCTGAATATTTTATATATGATAAAAGCTTTAGTTGTCAACACGGATTGTGCCTCAATCGATCAAACAAATTAAATGAACAGTTAGACTCTTATAAGTCATACAGTCCACGAAAATTGAAAGTATACCCTTTGATTTTTTTTTTGTCTTTTATTCCATCGACTGAATGGAGGGTCATATGAAAAAAAATGCGTTTGTTGGTTTGTGGCAAGGTCAAAAGAACATTAGGATTAAAAGAACATGGCCTTAAAACTTCTATATATATATCCATAGGTCCTCAAGTCTTATTATATGAAGGTACCCATTTACATGCGATATTATCAGTAACTGTCTTGATAAAGTGGACTAGCGTATAAGTGCTTCTAACCCTTCAGTCGAGGATAGAGCGAGTCGTAGCGACGAGCGTTACTTATGTATTAGTACACTATTTATAAGAAGAAAGCCTGAAACGTGCTGCATCTTTTTGTATATTTACGTTGAACATTAAATGCAGTTCAAACTGTAAACGAAGTATTAGAAAAAAAAGGGAGATTTTTTTTCTGTGTACAGGGTATCCATAATGTTGTAACATTTTTTTATTTTGCATTTATCTTGCCTTTGATAAATGATAAAACTTTGAATTTTTTTCTAAAAGATGCACCATAAAAAGCTCTATAAAAAGTGCATGATTGAATTTCTTTTTACGTGTTTTAATAGTTTTTCTTATATTCAAAATGAACAACCTACATGACAGCATCACTTTTCATTATATGAAAAATGTTTGGAAGACGCTTTTATTTTGCATATATCTCGACTTGAGGAACTAACAGAACACTGAATTTTTTTTTAGACAGATGTGCCGTCGAAAGCTCTACAAAAACTGTATGGATCAATTCCGATGGCGAATTAGAATAGTGTCCAAAACATTTTCAATATGATGGAGGGGGACACTGTCATTGTAGGTTGTTCATTTTGAATATAAAAAAACTATTAAAACACGTAAAAAGAAATTCAATCATACACTTTTTATAAAGCTTTTTACGGCGCATCTTTTAGAAAAAAATTCAAGATTTTATTGTTTACCAAAGCCAAGATAAATGCAAAATAAAAAATGTTACAACATTATGGACAGTCGGTTTTGTACAGCGAAAAAAAATGCCGCTTTTTTTTTTCTAATATATCGTTTACAGTTTGAACTACATCTGATGTTTAATGCAAATATACCAAAAGATGCAGCACGTTCCGGACTATCTCGCTATATATAGTAGGTTAATAAATAAAA
>CAJNOL010001022.1:0-28956 GCA_905250125.1 Rotaria sordida | reverse complement strand
CCGATGAGTTTAATCACACTTCTCCAAAACTTAATTACCTGTCGAGTAGAAACAGGTTCAGATGATTCACCATCTTTACTGGTATCCATTCGCGAACCCTAAATGAAAAAAATAAGATATATTTTGATTAATTACAACAAAATCAAATTATAGTAATTGAAAAACATTTTTTTTTCCTATGATATAAATAATTTCTTTATAGACTGTTCCAGCATCCGAAGCAATTGCTGCTGCAGTAGCAAAGAACAGTGATACATCAAATTCATTAAAACTCAATGGTGAACAATATCTGAACGGTGCTAAACTTTATACACGTTTTGTTTTGTCTAAAAAAAAACGGTGCTCATATTTTTTTCAAGTGGATTTCGATTTATTTAAAAGTATACATGTAATTTTTTTTTTGTTTTCAAAGTTTATTGTTATTTAATCTTTTTCTATGTATTTTATTACATTGATTTGTTATTGTAGTAGATAGATAGATTAAATAGTGATGCATTTTCTTTTTCTATCGATAGAGATATGAAGAATTTTCATATGGTTTCGTTTTGTTTCTGGAACTATTTGCTAATAAAAACAAAATAACTAAACAAATTTAATTTGATTATGATTATGCATGTTTTTCTTTCAGAAGAAAAAGAAAAGACAATGGCTTCATCTCGTTTATTTAATAATATTGGTAAGATATTGAGATAATATTTGGGTGTGTGTGTAGACCTTCTCCTTAGTCACACTCACACTCACATCCATGTAATAGAAGTCTACTTCTCTTCGCTAGCCGACACTTGCTCATACAATAATTGTGATCAACACATATTCATTTGTTGCAGTCATTGTCGACGAACACTATGTTTCGAACATTTTTTTTTTGTGCTTATCACTTTCATTGATCCCATATGAAACATATATTTTCAAATAAAAAAAACATGAACTATCAAGCATAAAGACCGTCACATACTAAAAATATGCAAGTCAGGATGGCTTGTAGTTCGAAATGTATCGACTTTACTCTCATAAGATTATTGACATTTTTCGGAATATACTTTGCAAATAATTTAATTGTTCATTGATCTCATCAATAACATATGCAAAATCAGGCATAGCTATACATTTTTTGGTCTATTTTACTAGAGTTGATAGTCAAAAGTGACGAAATCAATGGTTATATATAGCTCTGTTGGATTGCAATATGGTTAAAATTTCAATGTTTCCTATATGATTTTTCATAATTATCCTACCTGTTTTTCTAGTTTCTAGCTGCGTCGGGAAAAATTGTTTATGCCACTAGACTCATCTCGTCGAGCTCTACAAACTTGAATATCTCCCATTCGAAACGGCGATTCACACTCGGGGACCTTCCCTCGTCAGTTGAAAAGTGATTTCACATTCGAAAAGGTTTCCTCATCACCGAGATCAGAGTGATTGGATGCCATAAAAAGAAGTATTGCGTGGACAACCTTCAAAGGCAGGGAAATGGTGAACTAATTTCAGAAGTAGCGGATGTCACATCCTTGCTTTGAGCAAAACTTATTAAAGTCGAAGAATCTGTGGTTCTATGTTAGTTCCTCAACCAATCGGTTCTCAGCAAGTTTGTGCTTTACTCCAGTACGATCAAAACATATTGTTGTTCGAGTCAATCAAGGATTAGAAAGAGCTCTCTCTTAGATGATTCAGATAAAATTCTGCTAAGCCTGTATCGAAGTAGAGAAAATCTTGTCGAAATCAGATTGATTGAAGAATTAACGTAGAAACATAGATTCTTCTACATCAGCAAGCTTTGATCGAAGTTTTCGAAAATTGTAACTAACATAAAATGAGATTTACTTTACGAAATCTTTACTTATCGCATAACTTCCCTTTCCTAAAGGAGCACGTAACTAGTAACTATTCAACAATCCTTATATTCTCCAATTTTTGTCACACTCCTAATATACTTTAATGGTAGAAATGGTGTAGAAGTTTGTTTTATGAAGTAAAATAAGTATATTCAAATGTTATTTTAGGCAGAAAAAACCTCCTGCATGTTCATGCATGTCTGCTACACGTGCTTCGTTTTTTCGCCTATCGTAATATTGCCTCGCATGGACATACGAAAGTTCATTGCAAAATATTTGTATGTTCTCGCATAGACATAAACCAATATTGTTGATCCATCGGTATTGACATTAGCTATCATTCACATAACAATTTTTCTTGACAATCACATTTGTCGCATAGTTTTGTGAAAAATTAACGTATTCAGCACTGTTATAGTGATATCAAATGAAACACATTTTTACACATTCGAATTTTTAAACTAAGCGATCTATTTGATGAAAAAGCAACAATTCTATACTTCAAGATTCATTAAGAGATGGCCATGATAATTTCTGAGCTGCAAATATCTTTATTGTCTTCAAAATAAAGGCTCATATTATTATGAGTTTTTTTTTATATCTACTAAAAAGAAATACTTTTGAATTTATCTTTCAAAAATCAAGTAACTTTATCATATACTATTAATATACGCTTCAGAATAAATCTCATCTCTAATACGAGTAATGGCAATGTTTAATTAAATGATTATTCACAATAGTTATTATAAAAGATGCATTTTTCAATGACAAAATATTGAACGTTTAATGACAATTAAGAAAGTAAATCAGTCAACACACTTTAAGTCTCATTAAAAACAATAGATATTAACAAGTTAATGCTTAACGCAGTAAAATCAGCTAAAAAAAAAACTCGTTTTTCAACTTAAATTTTCACATTTTAACATACTCAGCATTTTGAATGCATTAATATTTGTAAAAACTGATAAAAATGTGTATAGACGCGTCGGAGATATTGTTAAAACGGCGTCATAACGAATCGTTATCGCATTTTTTTTTGTAGAGATTTTGTCTGCCTGGGTGGTGTTATGTTATATTGTCTTTCATCTCTCTTTGATCTTTAATTAGTCTATCTTGTTTTTTTCGTTCTTTATATATATATTTGTCTATGTCATATATTGCAGTAATTAGTCGTTTTCATCTCTTATAAAATAAAGATCGCGTTTGCAAGTGTACATCGAGGCGCATTCATAGATATGTATATATATATATGCAGATATACACCCGGGTCGACGAATGCGGAGTTTTGTATACGCCTGTAGACGACCATGCTTATTTGACCTGGGTATTTATAGAGATAGAGAGAGGAAAAGAATAGGAAAACAACCGTAACAAGCACTACAATGTAGTGTAACATGTTATAGCTACTTCTGTTTGTCGAATCTTTTTTTATCATTTTTACTTAATAGATAAAGATCAATTTATTTATTGATTAGGTCAGAGAATAAGAACTTAATTAAACAAACTTGCGAAAAACTGACTGTGATTTTGTTATTCTCTTACTTAATTAGTAATCAAGTTGACCTTTTTCTATTAAATAGAAACAATGGAAGATATTGGATAAGCTCGAGTGATATTAATCATAATAGAAGTAATTGAAATATTACAATGCTAAAAAAAAATTAATTTCTCACATAATTCTGCAACACACTCGATTGTCAAGGAAAGTTGATAACTTATGTCAATACCAGTCAATCAGTATACTATGCCATCGGCGCATACCAGTGGTGGAATTGATTTAGGTTTTTTCAAAATTTGAATCGATCCGAAAAAGGAATTTTTTAAACTTCACAAGAGATAACTAAAACTATATAAAAATTTATTTCAATTCGTTCGTCTTATTTCAAACGATATTCATTTATAATATATATATATATATGAGTTAATTGAAACCTTTTTGTACAATTGATGTTTTCACGTATCTACACTATAACTTTTGTTTCGATCAAACTATTCTAAAATGTTTTTTTTTAAAATTCTATTCCTCTCGTAGTGTCTTACAGCTACATCAAAATCGATGTTTATTGTTCCTGAGTTAAAGGATTAGCAGTTAGAAAAAGTAACATTTTTAAGCGACATGTACGTAAAGAAGACACTTGTCTGAGAAAAGAAAGAAACGTAAGTAGGTTATTTTGCAGCTTGGGTATGACCTTATCGAAACATGTGATTCACTGATCTACACATCTTTCCATTTGCGTACTTCTACGCTCGCCATTCGATGACAGACATTTTTTTCTATATTACTTAATCTACAACTCACGAATGGTTGTTCTGATTTTATTCAAACTTTAAGATTAAATAGAATTCAAAAATTTATATTAAATCAGCTTAAAAAAATATTCTTTTCAGATGTAATTTACCTCAGAAGAATTAAACACCAATAAAATTTTACAACGTGTATCTTTGCTTTTTATTCACTAAAGTGTTAGCAAAATTTTACTGTATAACATAGGCACAATGTATAATCAAGTGTGCTACTTACGAAGGAAAGTTTATAATTGTCTAAGCATCTTTTTACAAAATCTAGAGTGTTATAGGTAATCGATCATATTGATTCCGAATATCAACATGAGAGCAGCAGCTAAGACTCCAGAGATCTATTTTCTGAAAAAACCGATTTTTTTTCTACATCTAGATTGAAGAACATGTCGAGTTGATTATAAAACACGTTTTTGATCAACTCTATGAAATTCTAACATTTGAACAATACTATTACTCATTTAATGCTATGCCTGTACGACGAAGTGTATATGAATAAATGACTTTTGTTTATTTCAAATGTATAGTATTCACTAGTTGGTAGTTCATTTTTGCAATAAACTAAGTACAAATTATTATTTACCATTCATTATTTTATCCAAGAATTATTCTTTCTCTTGATAACTCTATGGTGTCATTCTCTTAAAACTGATGACAGGAAGCCCCTGACTGTTTCGGGTAAGAGGTGTAGGTGTATGTCATGATCTTCAGTCATGATATATCTTTAGCTAGATAGTTTATTCTTTCGTGTGTATTGTTGTCTTGTTTATCCTTATGCCATATAGTGCATTCTTTGTTTCTTGTTTTTTCCTCTCTTCTCTGTCGAAGAAGAAAAATATCATCAGTATGTCACTGTATGTAATAGAAATACGACGTTTTTCAAGATATGCCTATGGTATGTTTTTTTTCTCTTTCTTTTTTTTTTAAATTTTGTTTGAAATAAAAGGAGTAATATAACAATGCAAAGAGTAATGAGAGTGAGATTAACAGTATGAGTATGAACGTACGAGGCTCGTCTGATCACGCGATCGATTCAGTTCCAACTCTGATGTACATTTCTTCCCACATACGAGAATATAATGTGTATATACGCATTTGATTGGATGTTGTTCAGAGTCCTACATCGGAATCCGACTCCGTCGGAATTGATAAAACTTATAGAAACTCTAAAAACTCTATTTCATTCATGTCTTATATAACATTTATTTTTAACAGTAAACGAAGCACCAGCCAGTATCTCCACTTTCATCATTAGATATATTTTCATCCACTTCATGTGGCCTTAAATGACATAATATCATGAAATATGTAAGCTGTCGTCGATTTATGTGCAAAACAAAATTTCGAAATTAATAAAACTTGATTCTGCAAGTTTTAGGACATACATTCATTGTTAAATTACAATTTATAATAATTTTTCAGTTGTAACTAATTTATTTGTCGTTAAATATATATCATTTTTAACCCTAAAAAAAGAAAAATCGACCTTATGTAAATATAAGTCAATAAAAAATTAAAAATAAACAAGAATAAAATAACTTGATAAATAATCAATAGGTGTATAATATTAAGAAAATAAAATATCTTCAATTGAGATCAAATAAAAAACAATACTCTAAATTCAATATACAAGACAATATTCACATACATAAATATATATATAGAGAAAGTATTATTTCATGTTTTTATTGTTGTTATTATATGATCTTCATCATCACTTGATTCTGAAGGATTAGAAATATTTGCACAACATTGTATTACGTTTAAATTAACTTCATGATTATTTTCACATGGAATTGATTTTCTTTTTGAATCATTTATCATTACTTTTATTTTATCATAATTATAATAAAAAAATTCTTGAAAAACTCATAATAAAAAGAAAAAAAAATGTTACTCTATAACACAATTGAAATTATTAAAAATATTTTTCTGTTTCAACCATAAGTCGTTCAAATGAATAATGTATAATTAAATCTTCAGATAATTCTATATTTATTCGATTAAATCTTAAGCAAGAATAAGAAAGATCTGTATATTTTATCAAACAATTAACTACAAAAAAAACACACACACACACATCAATATAATTTAATCATTAAGTATTGAATCATACCGTTTTCTTTATAAAAGAACAAATAGTAATTTAGCCGATAGAGTTTTTAATTCGGAATTTGAATTTTCTCATTTGACGTATTAGTCTATAAATATTAAATTATTTTAATAATAGAACTTTTCAGAAAAGTTTATTGAATCTACTTTAATAAAGATTACAATAGTTTGAATGCGGATATAAGACTAAAGATTTATTTAGCGAATTTAGATTTCTATTTGACTCAGAGTAGAATCACGATCTTAGTATTGATCTATATTCGCGTTTGGATCTGGCTCCTACACTGTATCTGTAGCGAATTTCGAAATTCATTCTACGTTTAATTTTAAATCGAAATTTTGGTTTCACTTGGATTCCAAATCCTGACTGTAGTCTAAGTTAGTTTTTCAATATGATTGCTATTTGAAGCAAGATGCTCGTTTAAGGAAGCCCCCATAATATCCAATTTTCTGTCAATTTTTTCAAGCTTCATAGTAACTTTGGATAAAAACCAGATTTTGAAATATTGTTACAACATAAACAGGATTGAGACAGGGCAGAGTCACAGTAGGTTTTGCTCTTCCCGACGGTCATCACTTCTAGCATTTCAAGTATAAAAGTACTTTTCACTTCTAAAGAGTATCGATAATCCTGGTCTGAAGTCTGAATTTTAGTCTTAGTCAAGCTTACGATTTGTACGTAAGCTTTTGATTCGATACTCTTAGATCTTTGAACATGAAGTTAACTATTCTGCTAATAAGATTTCATCCTGGCAGAAGGAAATAACTCAATTGCTTTTTCTTGTTTTTGAATTCTAAATTTGACTTGTTTCCTAATGTTTATTCGTCGGTTAATGAATCAAAAACTTGTTGACTAGGTGATGATTGAATGAATTGTTGACAATATTTTTTTATTGTTCTATTTGATTGACACATAGATATAAGAAGTTGAAGAACGGATGATAAAGTTTCTTTAACATTTTTTGTTTCCTATAAAATTCATAACAAAAAAAAAACACATTCTAAAAAATTCGTTTTTTTTTTGTAATACAACAATAATAGAAAGAAAAAGAACAAAGTCATTTTTTAGTGACATTTGCAAAGAAAAGGAATTAATACAGGCATAGAGTATAATAAAATATACTTCCTAGAAATTGTTTAGGACTACTTTCAATTTTTCATGTCAATCGTACCAAGATTTTACTTTCAGAAATTAATCTAAATCAGCTAAAGCAATTGAATCATTTCTTGATAATTTCAAATAAATATGAAAATCCTTGAAATTTTTCTCGAATACGTTGTCTAAAATCGATTAAATTAGAAAAAAAAAACGGAATACTTAGAGCATACCAAAAGTAGAGTGGTTCAGGTACTTCTTTTTCTTATAGAAAGCTTGAAAAAATATTCTTTTTTCATGAACAGATAGACCGTCTTTCGCTCTATCTTTCTATGCTAATTGATCACTATTCAACTAATATCACAATAATAAAACTTCGATAAGAACTGTTTTTGTTGAAAATTAGCTGGTACCATTAGATCATTATGAAATGTGGCACTTTTGTATTCCACTTTATTATCATCTAATACATTGTATTAAAAAAAAACAAAATATACCACAAGATGCAGTGTGAAAAGCTCTACAATTATAAAAAGATGAGGTAGAAAAAAAATGAATTCATCTTTTACCAAAAAACAATCTCGTTTTCGTAACGTCACAATTTTGTCCATTTTGAAAACAAAAAAGGTACAACTATAAAATAAACGATTCTTTATAAATTGTAGAGCTTTTCACATTGCATCTAGTGGTATATTTTGTTTTTTTAATACAACGTATTAGATGATAATAAAATGGAATACAAAAGTGCCATATCCATAATGATCTAATGGTACCAGCTAATTTTCAACAAAAACAATTCTTATCGAAGTTTTATTATTATGATATTAGCTGAATATTGATCAAATAGCATAGAAAAATAGAGCGAAAGACGGTCTATCTTTTCATAAGAAAAGAAAATTTTTTCAAGCTTTCTATAAGAAAAAAAAAGTACCTGGATTACTCTACTTTTTGTATGCTCTAAGTATTTATCTTATATTAGGATTTAAAGCAGTTAAAAGAAAAAGCATATTAAAAAATTTTATAACATCATTTAATTTAGTTTCTGTTATTTCTTTAATACGATGTATTCTAGCATCAACAACACCACTAGCACTATAGAATTTTTCTATCATTGAACTCATATAAATTAAATTAGACATGCACTTTTCAGCTTCAATTGCGTCTAAATATTTCTTATATTAATTTTATTTGAGAGTACTTTATATATCTATTAGATTAATATTAATTTTATTACATTCAAGACCTGATCATTTTTGTAATAATTCAAGCATCAATGATATAGCCTTTGAATTAATTCCAAAAAAAAAAAAAAAATCTTATTCGATAGTATGTCCAATTTATTAAAATCATTATCTGATATAACCATCAAAGGTTTTCTAAAGTTCAAACAATTAGAATAATTAAAAAAAAAAAAAAGAAAGACCTATTCTAAGAAAATAATCTTAATGTAAATAAGTCTAAGAAGGAAAAGTAATATTTATGAGTCAAAATATGTCTGCAAGAACATTTATATAGAATAGAAGATAAAAATAAATAAATAATAGGCACTTATATTAATAAAAATATATATAAAAGAAAATGTCATATTGAACTTTTTTTTCGCAAAAAATAGAATAAAAGAAAATATCAGGTAAATAAAATTTAGTTATTCAAAATAGAAAGAAAAATTAATTATCAAAAAGCAGTCTAATGACATCTGAATCTATATTCACTCGTATATAAAAGTACATTTTAAGTACTGCTTCAAATCAAGTATGCTTTTATACTTTACAGTGCCGAAAATATAGTCGTACCTGAATAAGAAAAAAAAAAACAAGCCTTGATAGATTCTAGGTCTTTATTATCAAAATGTATAAACCGTACGAATACTTATTAATATTCTAATAAGTATTGAGAAATGTCACAAGTACATTTATTTTAGTTTAAGAATAAAACATTCTATATAATAGATTAGATAATAAATTGATTGAAATCCTCGATAGAATAAAATCAAATTATCTTCTATATTTTAGTTTATATAACATAACACACGATCTTTTTCGGATTAAAACAAAAATTAGATAAAATGCAAATATTGATTAATATTATTGATCTAAATACATAATTTTCGAAGATAATATTAATGATTTATCTATGAATAAAATAGCATAAATTAATATGATGTGAAGAGAATTTAATTTATGATTGTGTGAGAAGAAATATAAAGGAAACGGAAAATAAAAATTATGTTGAAATATTCTAAGCAGATTCTTTTATATAACATATCAATCAACCAAAAAACACAAAACAATGTGTCATTTTATCAATAGAATAGATCAAGACGCAAAAGAAATTTAATTTGAGATTATTATCTCGAGGAAATAAAGAAAAAAGAAAAAGATGATTCTATATAGAAAAATTTAACCGAAAGGTAAATCAGGTCAAAAACAAATTAAAATAATAAGAATGCAAGGATATGTCTATGGTGAATTTTCCAATTCTTCTCGCCATTCATTTCTATATATTTGAATATTTTGATTTCTCATTTGTTTATTTTTTCCATGTCAATGATCCATTAGTTAATGCACTCGATCAAATGATCAATTTCCTTTACTGTCAAAAGTTTATTTGAATAGAAACTAATTAAACATTAAAGATTTATAATTTCGAATATTAAATAATGATTTATTGTTTTTAATGAATATAATCATTATTATTTTATTGAGAACAAACAAAAAATAAATAATAATTTATTAGTTTTTTAAGAGCAATATTTTACAAATAAAGGCTTATTAAAAAGTATTTAAATTTCTCTCAATGACTTCTTTTTCTATAATAATTTTAAAAAGTCATGACTTATAATCTTGCTTTACCAGTACATTAGATATTCTATTAACAGATAGGCTATTGTTATTTGTTCCGTTTTGATTATTATGTTTGATTTCATATCAATGATATATAAAACAAAGGAAGAACTCAAGTATGATTTCTTTATTGGATCTAATAACTCTTCTATATTCTTCGACATAGTAGAAACGACAATCGCATTGTCGATACGTATCTTACATTTCATATTGCATCTAAAGGATGACATCAATAAACAAAACAAGCACATTGATTGTCTTCTCTCATCATATTTCTTGTCTTTTACAAGGACATATATTCTTTTTTCTTCTTCTTTAGGGAGACCAATACTGATGAAAAACATAAGATTGACACGTCAGAAGAACATAGCCAAGATTTATAAGCGAGACATTGGGATAGAAAACAGAAAGAATTTGACATAGCAAGCAAAAAATTATTGTTATTAGGACATATAAGTTCAGAGACACATCCGAATAGAGTATTGCTTTTCCAACTTAATACTATTGTTTGTATGTTTCTATTGTCTTGTATATCTACTTTTTATGTATAGAATTGAATATATTACATAGAATTATAGATTATTTAATTAATATAGAATAAAACGAGATATTTATTTATTCTCGTAGAATTTTCAGGTGAGAATTTTGATAATAAAATAGAATAATTAATTTATATTTTTATTTTAGACAAATTTTATAATGTCAATCTATCACATAAGTGCAACATGTACATTTACAGGTAATAATTAATTTGACTTTGAATAACAAAAAAAGCTCCATATTTAGATTAAGTTAAATTTCTTTTCTTATATACTTAACATACTTTCACAAGTATTATTATCTCCATCTTGTGAAAATATTCATAAGATGTCGCAAGTCGCTCGATATCTCTCCCACTCTCTTTCTTTTTCTCATCATTCTAATATTAATTCAATTAAAATTCTTAATCATCTTTCTTTTTTTGTTCTTCTCTATTGTTATTTCGTTTCACAGTTGTCTTAGAAAACAATAATGTCAAGACTAAATCAATTTTTTGTAATTAATGTGGGTGCGATCCCCAGTAGACTTTCTTCTTTATTTCTTGTTATCAGTATTGTAAAACAAGAATTTGATATCGATAACAAAAATATTTTCTAAATACATTTCACATATATTAATAAATATATAAACAAAAGCGTATTTGAAAATCAGGAAAACATTTTCTAGAGAGACGTGCATAGTCATTTTTATAGAGTTTGCCATAGTTTATAGATCGCTTATTTACACTCAACGACAGTTATTACTAATATTATCACGAATAAAATGTATCTTCCGTTCCTGAAACTTGTTTTCCGTCGTCAATTATATTATTACACTCGACAAAATTCTAATCGAACAAAGCGAACAAATTCAAAAAAACAAAAAAACAACTTTTGTCATATATTCTATCAATTTGACCAAATTAAGACAAATTCAAATAAAACATATGAAAAAAACAAATTTGAAATTATATAGAAAGACAAAAAACAAAAAAACAAAACAAAGAAACATTATTGTTCTTTTGTACATGCATAAGTGTGTAATACAATGTTTTTCTCAAAAACATATAACTAAGCTTTTCCTTCCTTTCTCTTTTGCTTATCATTCCATCGATCCAATCGTTTATTACACAAAGTAACAAGCAGCGAAAGAAACAGACAACATGAAGAGAAAAGAAGACGACGTTACTACTGCTAGAGTTGTTGTCATTCTAGTTTTCTCTTTTGTGTGTCGCGCATATAATTAGAAGCGACGCTTCTTGAAAATCGACACATACACACATAAAATTGCTTTTAACTCAAACACTATTCTATCGTTGAATCTTGAACGTCAATATATCTTTTTATCCACTTTCATCATTGTCTATTTTAAGTCCATTTAATAACGAATGATCGACTGGGCTATTATTAGAGAGAGAGAGAGAGTAAAAAAGAAGGAAGGAAAAGAACGAAGAGAGAGAAAGTACTACCATCACGGCCTTCGGTAATTAGAGAACTTTTTGCGCACATGCGCATGTGTGTCTACGATTGAAAACGAGAGAAAGAGAGAGAGAGAGAGGAAGAGGGAGAGAGACCGAGAGCGAGAGAAAATCGAGTTCGTGTACAAACATCAGTTTGATAAAAAAAAAAGAATGTTGATAAATTGCTCTCTACGTCGACAACAACTTTGATTGACTCACACAAGAAAACATAAATATATAAATGATGTCTCGTCATTCACCTTTACCTCGATTTCGTCGTGATGATGATTCTATTCCGGAACAAAATAATAATTCAAATACACGTGCTACATCAGCATCACCAAATACCTCTCAAATATATCATAATCAACGTTCACAAATTCGTATTCGACGATCAGCTTGTTCAGATTTACAAAATACAACTATACCAGAAGAACGTATATATCATGGTAATCGTCGTCGTGCAAGTTTATTTGTTGGTCGATCAACAAAATTGACAAATGATATAACAAAAATATCTTTAAATAATCATGAATCATCTGAAGGTGATTATATTAAATTATGCCGACAAAGATGTCAATCATTTTATAAATCATTAGCTAATAAAGCATCATCAATTAATATTAAAAAAGATTCATCTCAATTGAATGATCATCAAAATAATAATAATAATAATAATAATAATAATAATAATAATAATAATGATGATGATGCAGAAGATGTTGATGATGAAATTAATTTTCCAACACCATCAAGAACTAAATATCGATATTCATTACCTGATGCATCACCAGCTGCATTAGCTTTAAGAAATATTCTTAAACGAAATAAAACAACAAAATATCATAATCTTCGAATTGATTTACCTTCACATTCATCACATTCCTTACCTTCATCTATATCAACAAATTCTTCTTCAACAATATCAACATTCCGTAATTTTCTTTCTTTAGTTAAATCACCTTCAACAAAATCGATAAATTCAACAACATCACATCATCATTCAAGTTTAACAACATTAACAAATGCAACTGGTGGATCATCAACTACACTTGAGCAAACAACATCATCAATTCCTCCAACTATGCGATGGCATTTTGAAGTAAGCGCACACAGACATAAAATTCACTAGATTGCTAATCATAGAAACAACTGTTACTAGTTGAATGCTCTATTTATGCGGTCTGTATCAATATAAGTAAACACAAGATAATTTAGTCGAATAGTTGCAACAATAAGACACCAAAAAAAAAAGAAGAAGAAGAAATTATAATAATGTCATCAACAAGTCTGTGAAATATTGTCTCAGTAGTCGAGTTAGCTGATTGATACAATAATCTAATACGGCATTTAGTTATATTAAAAGAAAACAATGAATTAGAATAAAAAAAATCTATTAAAATAAACAAATGTAGATTATTTACATTATTATGTTCAGTTGATGATGTTTAACATATGTTCGTTTTTTTTTTCTACACGAGCATTTCCATTTTAGTCTTAGAAGACACCAATATATCGACAAAAACATCTGTTATTCATTGATATATATATACACATTTATTGTTACATTAATTTCTTCTCTTTTTTCTTATGCTTTTCAAGGAAGATAAATCACAATGGTGTTCATCTGATGGTATTAGTAAGATAATTCTTGGTTCGATTGAATTACATAATTTAACATATGCTGAACATAAACAACTCAAACAAATTGTTTTGCAACGTTTACAATCATCGCAATATGATTTAGGCGTATCCATACATGTGCCCAAAGGTATAATACAAAAAATGAATATGATAGTTTTTGACATTTAAGTGCAAAACATATTCAGTGGGATCTCATGCACGTACAAATAGAGAAAATAGGATTAGAAAAAAAGAGACTCCCGGTTATAATCAAATCAAGTTCTCGTTGATCAAATTTCGTTCTACGTGCATGGCCTTGATTCATAATCGTATAACCCTATGGGGAAAATAGTGTCTTGTTCCGATCTTCTTTTGCTACTCAACTATCTATCAATACTGTAAAAAGGAAAATAAAATAAATTAATCAAAGAGAAATAAAAAATCTTATGACATCGAATAAATACAGGTTAATTAACATAATAAACATACTTTAAAATCTGATATTTAACAAAAAAAAAAAGATGATTTTTATCTGGAGACTTTTGTTTTCTACGAAAAGAAAAATCAAAGAGTTATTGTTTATTTATTTTTGTTTTATTTTTTATGTAGAAGAACCGGCAAGAAAACGCAAACATCATTTTATGTTTCGCAGTAAATCAAGTGATAAATCCAAAGAAGCAAAAGGTTTGTTTTTTTTTCTTATACAGATTAGCATAGAACAGAATATGATCTCTATATTATCTTTATACATATATAGAAATTGAATAAAATAATTTTCTGTTAAGATAAAATAGTTTGTTTACAAGATAATGTCTCTCTATTTTTATTCAAACATGATATACCAAACAGGAATGGGTGGAATCCTTTCCACGGAAAAGGATATGGGCCGAGATAAACACAACTCAGCCTTCTATGTGTGATGTCAACATATTTTTTTTTCAAAAGAGAAACAACTCAATCCTATCATATGTCAACATAACCTTTCATAAACTTTGATAATAAATAGAATCTCTAAAAAAAAATAAATAATTTCTTATTCATTTAAATAATGAAATTTATAGGACCTAGCAAAATCTAATTTTTTGGACTTTTTAAAAAATTACTTCAATACTATCGGCACTAAAAAGTATAATCAACACGAATATTTTTGTAATAAGTTTTGATAAAAACAACGTAGAGACCTGCGAGTTTCATCATTCAAAGAATTCGCAGCTACTTTTATTTAACAGTTACAAGGGTTTTACTGAGACGTCCGATTTCAGAAATTTGATCTTGGAAGACTTCGAAAGAACTTCAGACAGGAATTATTCATCATACTGATGTTTCTCTTTGGTGTCAAAATGATCTAAGATCACTATTCCAGTATTTCCAAAATTTTCCCTAAACATCATGAAAATCCAAGTTTTGAAAATCTTGAAACAGTAGTCTCAGTTTGCTTTCAAATTGAGAATAAATATCATTATTCGACTCGGTATGATGAATAATCATTGTCTAGAGTTCTTTTGGAGACTTCCATGGTCAATTTAATGGAAATCGGGGATCTCTTAAATGGAAGCAGATGCGAAATCTTCATCAAGAACTTATCGGATTGATCAATCAGATTTCGAATTAGTTTAATAGTGAAAGCTGCAGACCTCTACGTCGTTTCTATTAAAATTTATTACAAAAACACTCGACCAAAACTAGACACAATATTTCTGATCCCATATTCGAAGAGAGCACAAAATCCCGATCATCCTTCATAGTTTTTTGTTTGTCTGAGATAGATTCAATCAAACCAAATTAAACAATCATTTTCACCAGAAATTTTCCTTTCAAACCTAATTTTCAAGTCTGTCAAAGATTACCTGAACTCCTCTAAGGCCATAGTCGGATAGTGCACAATATATTGGTCTTAATTCATAGCTCTTAATTCGTTGAGAACACTTTCAAGAGATATTAAAAAAAAAATTTTTTTTTTCGTAAGGAATATCGTATCAATTTATAAGCAATCATTTCGATTTTTAATTTCTATAGACTTCTTTACAAAAAAAAAATGAATAAATATTTTCTCTAATTACTTTTCGATTATTTATTATATTAATTTTTTATTTCAATCATAGATACAAAATCAAATGGAAATGTATTTGGTGTTGCTTTATCACAATGTGTAAATGATGATGATAATCGTCTTCAAGATGATATTATATTTACATCAGTAGCTAATGCTAGTGGAATTGATCGAAAGAATAGTACAGATATAAATGAAAGTCGAGCAAGTCCATCTGGTAGTGTTTCATCAACAAATGATAGTGGATGTTCAGTTTCACCAGCAAGTCCAAGTAGTTTACATGTAAAAATAAACAAAAAAAAAAATTTTTTTTAATTATTTATAAAAAAAAAAAAATTCTATAAAATCATTTAGATATTTGAGACTGATTATGAAACTACAAAATTTCGTTCTGTATCACTTGAAGCATTAGGACCAAATGAAGCCGTTGGTGGAATAAATAGAATGAATACATTAAGATGTTATCCAGCTAAAGTACCTGAATTAATAAAAAATTGTTGTGATTATTTAGAAAAAAATGGTAACAAAAAAAAATAAATAAAGATTTATTTTAATTATTAGAAAAATAATTTTGTTTTTAAATTTAAGCATTACAAACTATTGGTTTATTTCGAGTTGGTGTATCGAAAAAACGTTTAAAAGAAGTAAATTAATTATTTCTCTTTTATTAATTAATCAATAAAAAAAAAAAAAAAATCTTTTTAGCTGAAAGATCAAGTAAATTTAAGTCGTAGTTTAACATTTGATTCTTCAACAAATGCACATGATATAGCTGGTTTAATAAAAGAATTTTTACGTGAATTACCTGATCCATTATTAACACGTGATTTATGTGTACCATTTCTAAATATTCGAACAAGTCTGTCTCTGCTTTTTATTATCAAATTTTTTATTAACATGATCTTGTTTTTTTTTTTTGAAAATCTTATGTAGAACTTAATTCAAAAGATCAATCTCGTGCACTTTCCTATTTAATAAGTTTATTACCATCATCAAATCGTGATACATTATATACATTATTAAAATTTCTTCATCATGTTTCAATAAATTCTCAAGATCGTTATTCAACTGATGGAAAACTTCTTATAGCTGGTAATAAAATGGATGCAGCAAATTTAGCTATTGTTTTTGCACCAACAATACTTATGGATGGTAAAGCACCGGCTGTATCAACTAAAGATATGAGTGTTGCTACATCTGCTGATCAAATGGAACAAGGAAAAAGTATTTTAAAACTTATGATTGAACAATATAAAGAATTATTTACAGTAAGAAAATTAATTTTTATGATAGAAGAGACAAAACAAAAAAAAAACCAAGTATTTTATGATTATTTTTAGGTACCAAAAGATTTACATAATGAAATTTGTATTGCACTTTATGAAAGTGATAGTATGCAATTAATGAGAGCATTAGCATTTAAAGTACAAAATGGTTGTGGGTAAGTTATTTATTATTAAGAATAAACAGTTTATTTAATGTTATATTTATAGAATAAGTTCAATGCAATTAGATGAAGCAAATGAACATTTATTTAAGTCATTAGATATAACACCAATTTTATTTGAAATACCTTCTTCAACAACTAGTATTTTTTCAGCAATCATTCCTCGAATGAATCAACAACAATTAATAGGATCAAATCTTCGTCGATATAATGTTCGACGTAATTCAGATTTTCCATTTACATCAACACATGCATCACGTTCATCCGAATTTCTTCAAGTACCTATGTCATCATCACAACAACGTCGTACAAATAATAATCCATCACCATTAATAAAACCACCTGGTGTACGTGATATACGTGAAGCAAGTATAGATCAGATTGTATTTCGTGTTATTGATCCACCTACACCTACATTTTTATCACAACGTCCAACTGAACCTATTATAAATATAAGTTCATTTGATGATGTTATAACATCATCCGTTATTCGACCAAAGTCACTTGATATAAAAGAATCTCCTTCATCACCTACTACTCAACGACCTGCTGCTACATCTTTAACACCAGCAAATACTCCATTATTACGTGAAATAAAACCTTATACACGTTCAAAAACAGCTCCACTTTCATCTATAACCGGTGCACAACAATTTTTAACTCCTAAACGTTGCGAAGCACGTGATTTATGTGGTTCGAGTTCAAACGAAGATTCACCATCACCTACAACCGGTCGTAATAGTACTCTTGTTTAAATGTATATAGTTATAAACAATTAGAAATTAAGAAAAAGAGTATATAAATATAAATATATTATTGTCGTTTTTGTTTTTCTTATTCATCAATTGGTTCTTTATCTCGAGCATGATCTTTAAAATAATTTAATTCAGCTAATTGAAATTCTTTTGCTTTTTTAGCAAATATAGCTGATTGATGTTTTTTTTCAACAAAATCATTAATAAGTATTTTTCCATCATTTAATGGTGTTTGTGCAAATGATACTCGACCAGATGATAATCGATGAGTTTCATTATTATCTGATGATATATTTGATTGTTGATTTGATCGATGTTTTAAACATGAACGATGAATACTTGTCTGTTTTATTGGTATTGATTTTTCATTTAAATTATTTATTTTTTTCATTTGATTATGTTCTTGTTTATTTATTATTTGAGAAGAATTAACATATTTTTTAATATCTTTTGATGAATTTACGTCTTTATTATCACAATAGTTCATATAGAATAATATAATTAATATTTGAATAAATTCAATCGAATAATCAGCATGAAAACAAGAAAAAAGAAAATAAATAAATAATTGTTGCCAAGCTTGACTATTTTTTTATTTTTATCAAATAATTATAGATGTTTTCGTTTATATTGATTATCAAATTCTAGCACGTTCATCTAATCAATCAATCAATTCTTACTATTTATAATCTTAGATAAAACTAGTTGCTCCCTATGAAATACAACTATTATTTGTTATATTAAGCTGATGTTTTCGATGTATGTCTATGGCAATAAATACTCGTCTATCAATTCGCATGTGCTAGAATTATCATTCAAACATCTTCTTTCCCTTATGAAAATATTGTTTTGTCATTTTTATATTCTACAAGTTACTATTGATTTTTTTTCTTCTATTTCCAAATGTCAATATTGTCAAGATCCTATAAAGGAATATCTTCAAAAGTATCAAATCATTTCTCGACTGAGACGACATTCATTTGATGAATAATAGAAAAATCTAGAACGATTTTGTTTTTTGTTTTCGAGACACTTGAAAAGATTCTTCCATTAGTAATTAGCATGTCTAGTCATAGTGCTAACTCAACTTCATTCAATATTATGGATCTAAAACTTTCAGAATAAACTCATTGTGGAAAAGATTTGATGTAGCTCTTCAACTTCCAATACAAGTGAACCAATAAGGACAAATCAGTGCTTGCGATCAGAGATTATTGCCGCATACATACATCCAAAATGTCAGCTTAATACATCATAAAATATAGTAGCACTTCATGAGGAACTGTTACTTTTGTTCAATACTGTAAATGTTTACAGCAAAATGATAATTATTTATCTAGCTTCTTGAAAAACTGAGTACTTACAGTCCACGACAAAAATTTAAACGAAATCAGTTTTACAATTTTTTTTTTTCAGTATTTTGTTTTCATATTGTGAAGTACGGATATGATTCAAAGGGTGATATAGATAGTACGAGAGGCCAGCTACATGATGCATCAAAGAACGAGACTCTGTCTGTTAATATAGATTAGAAAATAATTAAAATAATATCCCTTCTTGCAAAAACAGGTTTAGTTGCTTTTCAATATTTCAGATTTGCTAACCAAGAGATTTTGTCTAAAACAAAAATAAATGATATCAATCGATAGAGAATTTCACGCTCTATCATTTCATAAAAACAGATTTTTCTCTATAGTCTATCTTCATCTCCAAAACTTGGTTTTAGTGAGAATAGTCGGCATTTTTCTTCCTTCAAAATAATGAAAAAAAGAAAAGGTAACTATGTTTCCAAAAACTTTATATCAATAAAGTGGACATGAAAAATCAGTAATATTCGAACTTCAAATATAGTATTTTCTTCAGTTTTGAATGCTCTTTCTAACAGTGTATAAAACATTCTAATGGGAGGGAGTTTGTTGGAGGTGATTTACTTTTTTTTTTTTGTTGACTATTTTCACTAAAACCAAGCTTTGGAAATGAAGATAGATTGTAGGAAAAAATATTTTCCTATGAAATGATAGAGCGTGAAATTCTCTATCGATCAATATCATTTATTTTTATTTTAGACAAAATCTCTTGGTTAACAAATCTGAAATATTGAAAAGCAACTAAACCTGTTTTTACATGGAGGGATATTATTTTAATTATTTTCTAATCTATATTAACAGACAGAGTCTCGTTCTTTGATACATCATGTAGCTGGCCTCTCGTACTATCTATATCACCCTTTGAATCATATCCGTACTTCACAATATGAAAACAAAATACTGAAAAAAAGAATTGTAAAAAAATACTGAAAAACTGATTTCGTTTAAATTTTTGTCGCGGACTATATTTGTGAGAAAATCTAATGATTTTAGCGATTTTCAACTTGAAACTTTGCTCATATCAAGACGTTAATTAGTCTAGTTTGTATTAAAAAAATTCAAAATTTTCTCCAAGATAAGCAACTTTCGAAAAATACATGCTGTATATACTATCTCTGGAAAAGTGTCTATACCTTAAAAATTGAACATCTTGCAGAGACTTATTTGAAAAATTCTGAATTTTTTCATAACAAACTAATCTAACTGATACCTTTATGTGGTCAACATTCCAGATCGAAATTCACTAAAAAACGTTCGATCCTCTCAACAACAAGACATGAATAATGACCGACATTCTGGGCTAAGGCCTACATAGATGCACAAAATAAAGTATCGAAATGTATAGATACATCATCGAAAGAATAGCGACTAAAGCTCATCAACCGATAATTTTATAAATGAATTACTCGAAAAAAAAAAAGATCATTTTGCTTAGCAAAACTTCGATAAAATTGTCGAAATTCATTTAAACTCTAAGACAAATAAATCATATTAACTAAAAATATATTGTTCGTTTTTTATAATCTATTATGATGTAGACGATAGTAAATGCTTGAAATTATATTGAAAAAGCTGAAATCAATATCTAAGTCAACAACTATAACTATCAGAACAAAAAATAAACATCATGTTATTTTATTTAAACTTGTTCAAGTTCAATTAAAATTCCACAACAATCTTTTGGATGAAGAAATATAACTGGTTTTCCATGTGCACCAATTCGAGTTTTTTCACTAAGTGTACGAATATGTTTTTGTTTAATATCTTTAATTGCTTCTTCAATATTATCGACCTAAATTAAAAGTAATTAAATAAAAAATAAATAAAACAAAATTTAATAATAAAATACTTCAATACAAATATGATGAATTCCACCTGATTTATTTTTTTCTAAAAATTTTTTTATTGGACTTTTATCACCAAGTGGAAGTAAAAGCTAAATTAGAAAAAACAAAATTCTGTTTTTTTTTATATTTATTTTAACATTATCAATTTACTTCAATTTTTGTATTACCAAAATCAACAAAAGTTGTATAAACACCATGTTCTTTTTGTGGCATAGGTTGACTTACAGAGTTTGCATGAAGAGTATTTTTGAAAAAATGACTGCTTTTCTCTAAAATATACAAGTAGTCAGAATAAAAAACAAAAAAAAAACAAATTATTTCTATTACCTAAATCAGGAACAGCTACAGCAATATGATTAATTTTACCAAGGTTCCATTTATCATTAGGTACATTTGTTTCAATCTAATATACATCAAAAAAATCAATATAGGCTTTATAATAAATATTTATATTACAGGTGATTTATTAGCATCATTTGAACTCAAACGAATACTATTTAATAATCTTGGATGAATTGTTCGAATGACAATCTATAGATAAATATGTTATTTTGAATAATAAATATTTATTTTTACTTGTCGAAAATTGCTAAGCATGACTTGTTTTATATCGCCAAAGAAAAATCAGAAACAAAAAAAAACAAACAAATGTTGTGTTTTTGATTACGCACGTGTTATGTTATGTTGTTTTCTTTCCTTTCAACCATTGTCAGATGTTTAAGGTACAACTATGGCGACTTTTCTTTCTCTTCTCTAATCGATCGTCAAAATATACCGAGGACCGACTCTTTCATGCCTATTTTTCTTTTTTTTTTATTTAACATACAATGTGTGGTATTTTAATACAAAACTGAAAAAACATCTAACAAAAAATAGACTATGCATCAATATAGCATTGGTGTATATAATTCGCATGAAAAAATATGGATGGACAGAAATAAACCAATAAATTGCGTGGTCTCGATACATAAAATATTTTTGTTAAACATATATCTATAAAAGAAAAAAGGTATTTTATAAATGTATTGTTAGTATATTAAAGTCGTCTGATTAAACAAAATCATTTTAAATAAAAATTGATCAGTTAGAAGTAACTTTTTATAATACATCAGATAATTATGACAAACTTGAGTACAAAGATACCCGTAACGTGAAGATATTCACTTTATTATTGACTTCTTTATACTACAATACTCTAGTCTATCTACGTACACATGTTTATATCTATATCAATGATGAAGAGGAGAAAAGGCAATCAAGTGCATTGTTCATGAGAGAAGAGAAGAGTCATATATATACAGTTTATGATTATCATTAAAAAAGAGTTTGTTTTTCATATACTTGTTCGATAGTTTATCAAAGTTTTTATCATCGTATTCTTTTTCTATAGAGACATTCAAGTTTATACAAACAGAAAGGACAGAATAAACAAGAAGATCGAGTTAGTCGATCCAGTATAATATACCATATGCTCGTTTTTCAAACATCGGATTAGTTTTTGCGGTATGTGTAAAAAAAACTTGGCGATGAACCGCTTACAATGACCAGTACGTTGCTCATAGAAACAAAAAAATCTTGCGTTGGCATTGAGGAGAAACATTTTCTCATTTTCCATAGATTAAATATAGCTGATAGTCTAGTTCAGCATATAAATTATATTTGTGCTCATTCAGTAGCAAAACAAACATAGATGTCGCTGTAAAACTGTATTTTTTTTTAATATCGTTATTCACATAGTTCTTGAGTCATATTTAAGACACTAAAAACTTGATAGTCAAAATGATATTTATCTTTAATGTATCTTGCTTTCTGAGTAGACAGGAGCTAGTTATGACCAAAAAAACATCCGAAAGGAGCTCTAAACTGGATTTAGATTAAGAAGACATTTTCAATCCTATGTTGATATTTCAGGCGTATACAGTATGCTGTCATCAAGTCAAACTATGAAAAAAATGTGGATATTCAAAAACTATTCGAAAAAAATTCCAATTTTTTTAAGTTCGGTATCAAGTAGAAGTGACCAATTTTCTCCGAAAAATTTACCGGTAAACTGCAGTTAATCAACAAATACCGGTGTTTTTCATCGCATGTGCTTGAAGCATGTACATCAATTTTCTTACTATTCAAAGAATTATCTATTGTAGAGAAATGAGAGGCAGTTGTTTGATTGATAGATTCATTTACTTGAAGATTTTCTTGACAATCATCTGCTGCATAGAGCACATTCACTATGACACATCTATTAGCATTGCTATAATATCATCTTCTATCGCTATGATAATCATTTCTTGTTGTCAGTTGAAGAAGAACAAATTGCATGATTACTGTCAAAAAATACAAGAACAAATGTTTGTCTTTCTTTTGTTGTTGTGCATATCAATCAAATTGAATCAATACTATCATCGTTTTTATTTCATACGATATTTTGTTTATTTCAGTGTCACTATTAATAAAATTATATACATCTATTCCATTCATAGTTTTACATTTAATACATATTTGATATTTATTATTTTTAACAGACTTATATTAACTGTTCTATCGGACAATATCTATATTTAAATCAACTATTGTTTTCTTAGCTTTAAAAAAATCTGCTCATGTAATAATTAAAAGGAAATAAATTATGTTTAATCTGTTTAACTGTATTTCTTTTATTCAACAATTGCGAATACTTTATTACATAAAACTTTTGTAACTTCATTTGTTTTCTTCCTCCAATAGAAATAATCGATGAATCATTGATTGATGGTCAACAACAAAAGTATGACATGTGATTGTCACTTTCAGAAAATTTTATGATGACAAGTCTTTATAAGATTGAAAATCTTGAAAATCTTTTACAATGTACAATTTGTCTTGAACGCTTTCAAATACCAAAAGTTCTTGAATGTCAACATACTTTTTGCTTAGAATGTTTACAAAGTAATTTTTTTTTTATTAAATTTTATTCTGAAAATCTTTATATATATATTTTTTTTTAATTAGACATTTATGATTTACAAAATCAAACATTAACATGGTTTGTTAATAATTCCTTATTTTCTTTTTCTTTTATTCATCTTTTTCTTTCTCTAAAGTCCAACATGTCAACGAAATATGAAATTAACTGAAAATCTTAATGAATTACCTAATAATATTTTAATAATAAATTTAATGGATATTCAACCAATAAAGGCTAAATGTTCATCATGTCAAAAAATAGAAATTTTAACATTATGTGAATATTGTAATTCAGCAAAATGTACAAATTGTAATGAAAAACATGTTGATGATATGCGACAATCGATTAAAACAACATTGGAAGAATTAGAAAATACAAATCAAAATGAATTAAAAAGTTAATTAAGAAAATTTGTTTTTGATAGATTTTAAAACTTTTTTTGTTTTTGTTTTTAGTTTCTATTCATAATTCTTTTAAAGTTATACGAAATGAAATAAATAATCAATTTCAAAATATTCGTCAACAACATGATTCACATTTACTAAAAAAACAAATCGATATACTTAAAAAACTTGAATCCTATGAACAAAATTTATTAACGTAAGAATATGAAAAACTTTTCAATTGACAAAGAAAAATAACAAAAGATAAAAAAAACGTTTTTCTTACTTTTATTTCGATTTAGATAAATAAATAAATAAATAAAATATAGATCTTTATTCAACATCAATTTGATTAAATATATTTTAGACAAATAGAACATGATCTTCGATTTCTCGAACAATCTAAACTTGAAATAATTCGAAATAATGTTCATATTAATAGGTTCATTATTTCCTAATTATTTATTTAATTTCATAAAAATAAAAATATTTTCTTTTAGGAAAACTGAATCTGAATTAATCAATTTATTAACAATAGCATCTGATGCTCAATACCATTTGACAGAAAAAATTACTCAATATGTATCTTATATAAATGTAAGCTTCACAACCAAGACAACAATTCAATAGGTTTTTTTTGTTATTTAATTCCAGTCACTTGAATTATCTTTACAATATGATCAAAGTCAAACGAATGAAATTAATCAATTATGTGATAGTTTTCAATTGAATATCTCTGATGAAGATGAAAATTCAAAGTTAGTTCTTTTATCTTTTTATAATTTCTAAATCTTTTTATTTTATTTTTTTTTAAGATTAATCTATATAACTTTACGAACATTTCTAAATCAAGAATATAAATTGCATATAAAACTAGATAAAACAATTAATGAATTAAAAGAAATATTTGGTAAACAAGAAAATATTGATCCAAATAAACTAATAATAACAAAAATTGATAATTATTTTGATGAACTTGATAATAATCGTACATTAAAATCTTATAACTGTGATTCAACAAGTATTCTTATGATATATCTTCGAAAATAATTTCTTTTTTTTCTAATATTTATTTTCCTGAGTAAAAGACAAGAATAAAAACAAAACAAAAAAAAGAGAACATAGACATTTAAACAGCTTCTTCAGTTTTATTATTATTATTATTTATAGGTGTTCCACTTGATATTGATATTCTTGTTAGATTTGGTGTAAAAGAATCTTTTCTTAAATGTATTAAATTATGTTCATTATGATTTTTTATTTTTGAACGTTGACGACGATATGCTATTAAACGATTATAATATTTTTTATTTTTATTCTTTGATCTTAATTGATTTTGTCTATGTCGTTGAAAATAAATTAATAATATTAATAAAGACATTAGAAATAATATTATTGATAATAAAAGAATTAATAAGAACATTAAAAAAAAATGATGTTGAAATAAATTAATTATATTAGCAGATAAAGATGAAGATTTTGTTAGATAAGAAGAATTCTTTGCAATATGAGAAATATTTGTTAATGATGTTGATTGATTATTATCAATCAGAGGCATATATTCATTTAATGATTGAGAATTACAATCATCAGATACAAAACATAATAATGATGAAACATAATGAGGTGAATATGTTCGAAAACGATGACTTTGTGGACCAGGAATAACAGGTGGTGGTGGTGGAAAATAACTTAGATAAGCAATTATAACTGACAGATTAGCTGACATATGGATCCCATGTAATATGTCATAAGGTAATGAAGAACGTGATTGATACATATTGATGAATAATCTTCTTTCGTTTTTTTATTATAAATGAACGAGAAAAATTTCTATTATTTCGATATCAATCATTATCTATTAGCTTTGAAGAAAAGGGAATAGAGAAATATAAATCAAAATGCGCATTTATCAATAGTCTGTTCCAGTACGATGGTTGACTTGCATTTATATATATGTCTGTGTGTGTTGTGTGTTGGAGAGAGAAACACACATACGAGCCATAGTCCCATCACAGAGGAACAACGAGGGAAAAGAAAGAGAGAGAATGTTGAGTTTCTTGTTCTTTCTTTTTTCATTTGTCATTATAATCTCATATATCAACATCGTCAATTGAAGATTGGCAGCCAAATGGTTGTCTCATTCTGCGTACGCATTCGACAGATTTCATCTAGTGTTTCTTTTTTTTTTCTTCTCTTTTCTTTTTCTATTATTTTCTGACACGGTCAAGAATTTTTCTTATTATACAAAACAGATTAATTTACAAAAAAAAAAAAAAAAGAAAATTTTATTCGTCTTCTATTGATGAAAAATCTTGCATTTGAATTATATTTCCTAATCCTGTTTTCATTTTTTGTTTTAATGGACCTGCATAATAAACAGTACCAATACCACTTAATGTTATATTGATTTCATCTGTTGCTGTTACATAAATATTTCCAATACCACTTGATATAACATTAATTTTTGTTGTGAGTAAATTTTGACATTGTATATCACCAACACCTAATGCTTGTAATGTTGCTTCATAATTAACTTGTCCACATAATTTAACACGACCAATTGAATGAAGATAAGCATCAAGTGTATTAACATTTAATTTTAATTTAGTTAAACCATTTGCACGATTATATAAACGAAATTTATCTGTTTGAATTTTATTTAAACATTGTATATTAATTATACCATCAATATTAAGTTCAATTAATTCATTATAATTTATTGTTATTGTTATATTTGTTTTATTAATAAGATTTGAATTATCAATCATACGAATAAAAAGTATATCATTTTGTATAATATCAATTAATATTAACGGATGTATTGATTCATTAGCTTCAATATCAACATATGATGAATTATCAATTGAATCTGAAATCCGATTAAGTTTAACATTAAATGGACCACCTGAAAGATTGATTTTTCGAAATGAATTTGTTGTAAATGAATGAATTTTATGTGTAGTTGAAGTAGATGAACGAGAAGAAGAAGGTGATGGTAAATCTGGCATAAAAAAATTATAATTTCTTTGTTGTCCATTAATTAATTGAAATAAGAAAAAAACGTTAACAATAAAGTAAATCATTTTGCTTGAGATTTTCATATTATGAATATATGAACATACACAAAAGATGAATGTATAAAGATTAGAAGAGAAGATTATGACAATACAGTTTACATCATCTTTTTTCTTCTTCTCTTTTTTTTTGTTCTTCTTTCTTTACATACGAACAAATAATTCATCGAATTACAAAAATATTTGAACACATGTTAACCTCGAAAACGAATAAAATATATATCACTAAGTAACATATATTTAATTTAGTTTTTTTCTTTTTTTTTTAAATATAAAAATGAAAATAAGTCTTATTTATTAATGCTTTCTAAGCTTGATAATCTTGGTTTTTTTTTTCTCTCGATTGAATTAATTGAATCGAGTAATAGGATGATAAACAATAAATAAACCTATCTATTGTTTGCCGTTATGTTACATATTATTGACAAAGTTAATCAACAGTATTACTTAAATGAACATCTCTCTCTCTCTAATTTATTTCTGTTTATATGAAATGAAACAAGTAAAACAAAACAAACAAAAACGAAATTGGTTCGATGTGATTTATGAAATAAATTCAATGACAAAAATTCGAAACACCTGCATGATAGATAAAAGAACAAAAGTCTTTTTCTTTTTTCTTTTTTTTTCTTAAACATAATCTTTATTGTCCATGAGAATTCATTTCAATGATATTTACACATTTATCAAACATCTTCAGGGTTTATTTATTTTATTGTCTAGGATTTTTTGTTATAATACGCATTTATTTTATTAAACGAAAAAAATTTAATGAATTAAATATTTTTATAGGATGAAAGTCTAGATCACGTATTCTAAATATGTGATTAGACATCAATGTTAAGCTTAAATGAATAAAAAAAGAAGAATTATTTTAATATGAAGTATAACAATATGATCGATCTATGACATATTTACCTAAGAATAATAAAAAGATTGATGTTATTAATGCAAACAAGCTATTTCATATAGTTGGTTCTTTCGGTGAAAAAAAAAGGAATTTTGTTCTCGATTTTCAAGGTTCATCGCATACTCGAACTAGTTTTGTGTTTCAATAGCCTATTGAAACATCATAGGAGACAACTTTAGAAGACAAACATTATAGTAAAAACAAATGACTTTTTAAGCCCTGTTCAACTGAGTATAAAGTCACTTTCCGTTATTTTTACTTAAAAAAAATCAGCAATGGACTATTGGACCAGTCGATTGGGACATTGTTCCCATTTATAGAGAAATGCTCCACCTCACATAAAGTCATATATATCAAGGAGAAATGGAAAGAACGAATATAAATATATGGACAT
>CAJNOL010001021.1:34619-85639 GCA_905250125.1 Rotaria sordida | reverse complement strand
GGTCAGAAATAGGGATGTGCCGAGACTGAAGCTTCACTAACAAAGATGAGAATTTTTCTCTATCAAGAACCCTTGAGACTCTACGAGACTTTTATTGAGAATTGCTCAGCTTGGTCTCAACTAGCTATGTGTACCACCGGACAGATCGGTCACCAAAAGAAAAGGCCAAGTCTCGGCCAAGATTTTTATTTTTTCATTTTTTTGATCGAGACTTGACCTTTTCTTTTCGTAGCCAATCTGTTCGGTTATACACATAGCTATCTGAGGTCAAGCTGAGCAGTTCTCAATAAAAATCTCGTAGAGTCTCGGAGGTTCCTGATAGAGAAAAATTTTCATCTTTGTTAGTGAAGCTTCAGTCTCAGTACATCCATAGTCAGAAATAAAAGACCTTTAATATTAAATTATTCTACAAGTGAAGTTTTAAACAGCGATCATTGTTCATTTCAACAAGAATACATCTCTTCACCCTAGTCGAACATCTTGTAAGCAAGATCTTAAAAAGATAATTTGTATGTGAATATTTTGGTCGTATCGGATAAATCTGTATTTAAGATCTTGTCAAGATCATAGAAAAGATATCGTTTACTATTATCTTCTCACAAGATCTTGAGTAAAAGAGCGACATCATTCGTGTTTACATGCTGACTAGTCATTCACTGTTTTTTAATGCATACAGAGCCATATATAGACAACGTGATTAAACATACAAAACATGCATTTTCAACATAGTTTTTTTTAAAACTATTTCTTGAGTGTTGATCATTCGAAAACATGCTGATCTCGATCGATGATTGAGAGAGGACTACCCTGAAGCAGTTTGATAGAGATCGAAACATCTCAAGATCAGACAGGTTCCACGATCTGACTTGCTTCAGTTATTTGGGATAGGAATCATTAAAATGAAAATAAGTTGAAAAAATGTCATAACATGGTTTTACAGAAAAAAAATAATAAATGCGCTATTTGATAGGTTCGAACCACGCTTTCAGAATGTATTATGCATTGTGTCGCAAATCACGATGCATGCAACACGTTTTATCTTAGTATATACCCAAGATCTGATTCGAGATCTTGGTGCAAGATAATATGATTATCTTGTACCTAAATTTTCAAGATCTGTTAACATTTCTGTACCTTGTATCTTAGCCAAGATTTTGCTTACGAGATGTTTCACCAGGGCAAGGATCCTTTCTTTGACTGGCGAAAGAACAACAGAAGTAACTGTCAAAAAGAAATATAATATAACACATTCTTATACAATTCAACAAGTTACATCAGCTAACAGTTATTTATTAAACAAGTTGTTACTCATTCTGCAGAAAAATGAAAATCAATTCGGTAACAGAGTGCAAAAAGATTTGATTGTACCACCAAATGTTGTAGTCAGAGCTTCAAAATCCGGAAAAAGCAGCAATGAAAAGCATCACGTTTTCTTAAATGAAGTTCTACATCCATTGATTATTAAAAAATTTCTTCTCTTCCTTGATTCTTGGAAAACTCAAGTTGATCTAATCAAATTTAGAGCAGTATTTCCTAATCAAGACAGTCAATTATTGATTTTTCCTGAAGAATCAATCGATTATATTCAACCACAAGATCTTTATTTGTTTCGTTCATGGCGATCTATTCATGCAAAAAATCGAACGAAAATGGCTATAAGTGATCGTCAATATTTCATCAACATACATTCTGTTATTCACAATCAATTATCAGCTACGCAATTTAAAAGTCTCATTAAGAATGGATTTATACAAGCTCGAATAACAAATGACATAGTTGAATAAATTGAAAAACCAAAAGATGTTTACTTCAAATTTTACGATTTGTATTGTTCCATTAACAATGCAATGAACGAACACTAATAATGTGTTCTTGGCGCAAAAAAACTCTTTGTTACTATCATTTGATTGAAGATCTATATCTACACTTGTAATACATTTGTTAAAATAGTATACTATATAATCTATTGTTTTCAGTTGAAATAAAATCGAAATTAATGTGATCGTAATGCTATTGATAAATTTCAGAAAAATTCTTGTGGCCTACTATTGAAATACTCAGTTAATTACATAAAAAATTCATGTAAATAATTCTAATGTTCCTACGTATCCAAACCGTGAGTACCGTAAACATCAAATATCTCCCTGTAGGCAAGCCAACAGCCGCTGATATTTTAACTTTGTTAGTTTGGCGGTGAGAGTTTTCATTTGACTCGAATATATGTCATATCTTTAACTGACAACACAAACAGCTTCTTTGTGAGAAGAAGAAGTCGCATTCATATCGGTCTGTCAGAAAAATTGTTGATAATTTTGATACGAACCAATCAAAACCTCAAGACTATAATGAACCATTGACTTAATATCAATTGATGAAAGAAAAATCATGATTGTAAAAATTTTAAAAAAAGTTTTACTTGATGACATTCAGGAAACAAAATTCAATACAATGTTTGTAAATAAGGGATTGATATAGGAAAGGGAAAATATTTTCACACAGGAAGTTTCTCTTATCATCAATTTCTCACTGACAAATGATTGAGTACATCAGTAGCGAACATTGACGAGAGAAATAAAAATAAGTAATACGATGCTCTGTGTTGATCGTAATAGCTAGCAGAAAAGATAGACAATAAACATGAATGATGCATTTCTCAAAAAACAAACTAGGTCCCATAATATATATATATATAGTTGAAGTTGAGAATTGATGATCATCGTCTGAAAGAGAAACAAAAATCGGTCAACTTCGTATTCAAATAAATAATTATTTTCAATTACGAACCGATTTAGAAACACAACTCGGTTGCCTTAATCGCACTTTTTGAATGCTAGAATAAAGAAAATTTCGTATATGATGGAATTGTTTCGTAGCGAAGAATCATACACTTAAATAATATTCAAGTACACCGACATGATCATCCTTGATCTTCTTCAATTCATCATAAAATCGACGGAATTCCCAGGCAGCTTCCGTACGCTGCGTTATTTCGTGCTTGGATTTTGCATCAATCAATGTATAATCACCGTTCCCACTTGGAAAATAACCGAAAAGTTCTAAAAGTTCCAATGTTTCCGGCTGAAACAATAAAGATCGAAGAATGCTTCAATCGAATCAAATAGACAAACCTTCATGGCAAGTTTTTGAATGATGGACAAGTGAAGAAATGTTGGTTTCGGTATTTCCGGTTTGGAAATGAGCAGAAGAGGAACCAATGGCCGAAGCAGAGACTCAATATCTTGTTTCACCTTCAACAAACGAAACAAATTGTTTCAATTCGACTCAGACAGACAACTTAGAAGAAAATACTCACGTGGCCAATCCGAACATTGGCTTCTACAATACTTTGAGCTGGTAGAGTTGAATACGACGAGAATGGAACCGGTATTCGAATCTATTCAATCCAATAGAACAATTTTGTCAAACCATCTCTTCATTTCAGAAGTCAACTAATGCTATGAACACCAATTGATTACGTAAAGGGATCATCTTGAATTATAAGTAGGCATTTGTGAACTATCTAGAACTCAACTGCGCTCCAAAATAATTCATATTTATTTTGTTTGCATGTTCAAAACAAAATGACATCAGAAACACTCAATGACTTGTCGTGAATATGATACAGTCGATTAGAATTCGAGCTATGTGATACATGATGAAATATTAAGAGTGATAATGGAATATCAATGTTTTTTCATTCTCCTGATGTCTCTTATTGTTTCTACACGAATTCAATTTTATTTAGTTCTTCTATATTATTCAAGATCAAGTATTTTAAAGTACTGATCATGTATCTAAATGTATTCGCTTAAATATTTGTATCTCTGCCCTATTTTTCTGCTCATAGTTTTTGTAATAATGAACTATTTTTTTAAATCGATATATCACACATGTGACGATGAAACAACTCATGAAAATCACAAAGTATTAGGATATTGGAAAAAGCACTCCACTTTCAATTACATAGCTCGTTAGATTATACTGGATCAGAAATGAGTTTTTACTACATCTATCTACCAAATGTGACTGATGGCGTACTGTTTCATCGACCATATATTTTCCCTACCGATCTCCTGCTTTTCGTATTTCTTTACTAACTCTTCTTTTTTTTTAAACAGAGCTATGATAAGTAACAACAAGCACATGTACTGCCATGAAACTACTTATACTGAAACAATATCGATACATGTACAAATACTCGAAAAGACCGATTAAGTACATGTAATTGTAATTTCAAGTATGACTTGTATAGTTGCTCTAGTGAGAAGCTCAATTCAATGAAGTAGTATCCAGCATATTGAGATATGCCTTATGTTTGTAGAAGCGATCAACAGTCAATATTTGTGATAACGAACAGAAGATAGACATGAAGTAAAAACACAATAGAAAATGCACTGACGTCAGTTATCCTTCAACAATCTCGAAATAATAAAAAATTGATAATCTACCAGATCAAATTTTTACGTTTCCGTTTTCGACATATTCTTTTCAAGATTTCGTTTCAAGAGTTTATTTATGCAAAGTTTGAACCCGAAAGTCGATCTGGAGAAGGCAACCTGAGCAAGACTACGATTAAGGCTTTTTCTAGTCTTAATAGTCCTTACCTAACGAGGTAAAACTCATCTGAAAAGTGATATATCACCTGATGAGATTCTATCATCAAAATAAATAAATGAAACATAACACTTTATGCGAAAATATATCTATCAATCTGACTAGTACACTTCTTGTAGAACTAGATTAATAACACGTTTCTACAAAGAAAATATCAGAGAATCTGAATGTTACAGCGAAGTAAATTGTTTTAAATATGTTTATGAGGCAATAAGAAGTCTGATATTGAATTGAATAGAAGAGACTATATTCGATTAAATTCAATTCGAATTCAGCCTCTGACATATTGTTACGCTCCTAATCGTAAGTCGGTTCTGATGCTCTTGTTTATAAAAAATAGATGCTGTGTTCATTCTTTGACAATTCGAGCAATGAATAGTTTTCTTATACCATTGACTGATTGAACAAATAATAGTTATATCAATCGAATAGCTAATCTAAGTTTAGACAACTTACACTAAGAAAATGTTCGAGTTGATTCGGCTGCCTATTTTTGACTGTCGCAAGTTCATTGTAAAATTTTCGGAATTCGCGTGCTGCCTCTTGTCGATGTGCGATTTCATGTAATGATTCTGTATCGCAATAACAATATTCTCCGACACTATTGGGTGACCAGCCAAGCAGTGGTAGTAATTTTAAAGTTTCAGGCTGAAAAATAACAATATTTGAAATGATTTTAGAAATTATTCAATGAAACCTTTATAGCCAAATTTTGAATTATATTAGGATGAAGTATATGAGGTTTGGGTATATCTTGATGGAAAATATATAAAATTGGGCTCAATGCCAAAAGTAAAGTCTCAATATCTTCTTTTACCTGAAAAATGAAACGATATTGATGCAAAAATTCAATAAACATAAATAATCAAAGAGAAAAATACACACATTACCAATATGAAGATTTTTTCTCACGATGGCTTGAGTAGGTAAAATGTAATATGACAAGAAAGGAATCATTGTTCTGATAGATTAGTATTAATATTCGATAAATATTCAAAAATAATTCGTCAAACAAATAATGAGAATTTCTCTTTTTTATATAGATAGTTGATAAGGTCACTATAATCTGTACCTTGATATTATCATTATTTAATCATGAATGTAGAAAAAGACGAGAATACTATCTTGTTGCAACAATTATCCTCTTTTCTTTTTTCCCCTTTCTTTCTTTGATCATTATATGACATTTGTTATCTCTAAACAAACATATTAGGAAAATTTCTTTTTATCAACAACAATAACAGTCGAAAAGTCAATAGTTTCCAATGACTTAAACATCTCTACTATAAATCTTGTTAATATTATCTGTTAAAAATGATTGTAAAATTTATGCCTAAATATCTCAATAAAGAACAAATCTATTCTAGAATTATTTTTTTGTTGTCGATTTTGACCTTAATATCTCTGTAAAAGTGAAAGACAGCAAAATCAAGTTGATTTTCTATTGAAAAGAGAAATTTATAAAACATGTTCTCGTACGTCGTATCTGTAATGAACACGAGAGATATTTTGAAAATGATTAGGTTCAGATATGACATGTTCAATATTGAAAATAAAAAGTAACACATCGCCTAAGTCAAGTCTTATGACTGACCCAGACAACGAACGATAGTACTCATTTATTATTTTACGCATTCCTTTTTCCTCTTGATAAATACACAGGCCTACAATAATTTGATGACAGCACGCTCATTTCATTCCCAACATATCGTTCTATTGACTGATAAGAGATGATTATCTATTTTGCGTACGCATTCTATCAGACTACGATGATAGATATGAGACAAAAATAAAAAATAGAGATTAGGCTTTTGTACACATTGACATTTAACACTGCTTGTTTTCTTTTCATACGTCTCGACAAAGATATTCTCTTCAAATCGACACATTTTCATAGAGTTCAATGAAAACAATGAGAGAAATTAGAAATCGGTCGAAAATGAGATCATCAGTTTGGTGAATAAGGGGAAGTTGCCTGCACAAGCATGATCGATAGTATATTTGTAACATGGCGAATAACTATTTAATACCTTCAGTCAACTTTGTATTACTGTGATCTCAAATAAATTCAATGGTTCAACTTCGAACTATTCGACTTATTGTTGAAACTCGTTGAATAGTTCTCAATTCTCGTCAATCATTGACGAAGTTTACCTTCGGATTATCCATGTTTCTTTTTTTAACAAAGAACACTTTTCAAGTCGTATTTCTAGCATTGATGTCTTATCTGCATAATTGAGAGGTATTCATCTGAAAAAAGAAATTCTCTATTATTCAAAAAAAAATCGACCAGTGACTCAAATCGAACAACGAGCATGGAATTATCGACCCAATGGTCCGTTGATGTTGTGCGTGTGTAGTTTAAATTTGAGAGAGAAAGAGAATTTCTCGAACCTTTCTTCTCTCTAAACATTGGTCTAGACTTGTTCAACAAGCAAACATTTAAAGAATTTTCAATCTTAATATCAATAAATGGCTCGAACTATGAAAAATTAGAATTATATATAAAGTATTCTATTGATCTACTCGAAAAAATAGCGAGGTTGAAATATAAAAATTGATAATATCTATTAAATAAATAAAAAATAATTACAATATTTATTCTATAATTATTTTATTTTATTTTAAATAAAATCAAATAATCAAACTAAAAAAAAACTAAACTTCTATTCAATTAAAATAATTATTTAGATTTATTTTCATAGATATTCTTTTTCGAAATCTTAACTAAATTATTTTCAAATAGGCATCATATTGACTCGATCTATCTACTCTTTCTATTAAAAATCTTCATTGATGACTAGTCGACATTTTAGAGATTTTTTTTTTTATATCTAAACGATTCTAAAATAGTCCTAGATTGATTTTTATCTTCAAATATATAAGACTAAATATATCATTAGAACGGATAACGATTACGGGTAGAACCTCGGATTAGTTTTCATCGACGACTTTTCCAGAGAACACATTGACAAGTTCGATCGACATTAATTCATAGAAGTCTCTTCACTACTTGACAATTCCGAAAATTTATTTGTTTTTTGTTTTTTTTATAAAATATATGTTAATAGTCAAACGATTTTAAATGTTTTATTCATAATTCTATATATATATTGATGGTAGATTCTTATTTGATAAAGTTTTCTTATGTGAATTGATAATATAGAATAAATGAATAATTTATTTAAATGAAAAAGTGGCAACATATTGATAAAAACAATTCAATTCTTATTTTCGTTGGCTAAACAAAGGTAATGAAAAAAACGAAAAGTTTCTTTCTTTTTTTATATAAAATATAATATTTATCTATTTTCAACTTATTCTATTAGGTTAATTAAAATCGATTTAAAATTATTTTAAAAATAGATAATAAATAGTGATTAGATTATTTAAATAAGAATTAAATCAATTAGATTTTATTGAAAAATTTCTTTTATTTTTATTTTTATTTTCGAAATAAAATTCTCTTTAATTAATATCTATTATTATATTTATCATTGATTAAGAAATTCAATTTAATACTTTTTATTTTTGATTAATCATAAATTATTTATTATTTAAAAACTTTCAAATAAATGAAAAATATTCATTTACGAATATTTTTCTTCTTGTTTTATAACAAGATAAATATTCATAGAACAAAATTAATTTCATTTCTTTGACTTATTTTGTTTTTTATAAAAAAAAGTGTTAAGTTAAATGAAAGAAAAAAAATTGAATTTATATTAAATAAGAAAATGATTTATTTATTTAAATTAATTAAAGATAAAAAAATGAATATACCCAAATTGTCAAACAATAATCAATCAATTTGGCTTAAAATGAAATCTCCATTTGGTCAAGATCAATATATACCTAGAATAATTGATATAACAGCTGATCATATTCAACAATATAAACAAAAATCGAGGTTTTATATACATTGTTTAAATTTTTTTTTGTTAAATTAAATTAATATTAATTATTAATTAGACGTGCTAAATTTTGTTTATTCTTCCTTCTAACAGCTTTATTATTATTATTATTATTATGTTCAATTCTTCTTCCAATATTACTTATTAAACCTAAATCACCAATTATACCAGTTATAATAACAAGTTAGTTTTTCATTAGTTTTTTTTTTAAAATTATTATAAAAGAAAAAAGAATGATAAATATATTCTCTTTGGTTTGTCAATATTTGATTATTATAGATAAATTTTATAAATTCAAATTTCAATAAATAGTTAAATTATAAAATAAAATTCTTAATTTCAATTAAATTCGATTTATTATTTAAATATAAAGATAAATCTTTTTCGATCGTTAAATATATGTTAACGTTTTATTTAGATTCTTCAAATATATCAACAACGATCTCAACAACAATCAGTAAGATTTTATTTCATTCATTTTTTTTTTTTTTATAAAAATTTTCGAGAATAATTCTATTATGTTTATATTGACAAATAATATCTATTAGTTTTTTTCGAATTAATATAAGATAATTATTTTCGAGAATTTATTTATTTCATTTTATATTCCATCATCAATTATAATAACATACAAATAAAACAAATCTCGACAATTCAAATAGATAACAATTAAATAAGATCAAATATTAATAAAGAGATTTTTTTTAAATTCTTAATATCGAATAAATATCTTAAATCATATCGATTGTTTATCTTAAAAGTTGACTTCTGCATTGGACTTGGACAACGGTAACGTTTCAGTTAAACAGAGTCAAAATGATGATTGAGAATTTAATTAGTAGTCACTATCAGAGTTCTAACATTAAAAAAGTAAAGCATTTTTCCTCTATGTTTACCAAAAAGGTTTTGTTTAATATGTTAACTAATCAACAAATGATAGATTACTTTACAGATTGATATAGAAGTTTTAACAAAATAAACCCATCAAAACGACATTATCATTATGAACTATGACAAAAAAACGTTTATTATCGCACCAAAAAGAGATTTTATCCCTAAGGATAACTCGCATAAAAAAACAAAATAGTGACATGAAGAGAATAAATTGTTTTGAAGAATAATTTTCGATAAATATTATTCTCTAGAGTAATTCGAACAAAGAGGATCTATCGAAAAGGCCAAACATACCTTTAGAAAAGGCCAAACATACCTTTAGAAAAGGCAGAACTGAAAAAAATCGTTTTCTTTCATTATAGAGAGGAATAGACGAAATCATTCTTTCTATATTGAGACATATTATAACTCTCAACGAGATTTTTTTTTTATACAACTTACATCAATATTAATAAAGACCTGAAAAAGATTTTATTCTTTATTCCCTAAGAGAAAAACTGGAGAAAACGATATTTCGATTTGAGTTTTAATTGATGAAATTGACTGATTATACTTGTCGAGAGATGATAGACGTGTCATTTTTTCGAGGATAAGTTTGTGACCATCGTCTAAGAAAAATGATCTTTTATTATAAAGTAATGCAGATCGAAAAATTAACCTTTCGATAATATAATAAAAAGAATTTATTTTATCCTTTATCAGATTTATTATTAGTGAATAAGAATCGAAATCTAATATTATCTTATCGATTATTGATACTGACTATGAAGATCACTGAAATAATATTTTTCGACTTTTTTAGAATCGAAATCGAAAAAAAAACGTTGACTTGAAAGGTAATATAGGAAGAATAGATAGAAATTGAAATATATTTAAACAATTTATTTCAATGTTTTCTAAAGAGAATTAAATTAAATATAATTCTATTGATTTTATTTGAATTATTTCTAATTAAAATAAAATAATATAAAACGATTTTATCGAAAAAAACTATTCATAGGTAGTTTATACTCTTTCGATAGTAAAATAAAAAACGTTAAGATTTTTTAATTTATATCTAAAATAAGTTTTCAAGAATATTATTCTCTCTTTTTTATTATATTAATTAATAAATTATTTTCATTTGAAAAGAATCATTCGAAATTTATAAATTCTTCTCTCATTTATTCAAAATATTTCATTGAATTAATTATTTTCATCAAAAATTTTAAAAATATTCGAATATTGAATTTGTTTTTTTTTTCAACAAATATCTTAACGTTTTCTTGAATAATTTATTTGAAATATTTCTAGTTAAACTAAATAAATAATAATATTAACTGGTTTTTTTTCTTTTTCAAAAATCTTCAAAAAAAAGAATTGATTTTTAAAATCTTTCTATTCTTATTTTATTCCAAGAGATAAACATTTCTATAACAATCAATTTCATAATGGTTTTTTCAAAAAATCAAAATCACTATCTCAATAATTGAATAGATTTTCTCTGAGCTTTTTTTTTTTCTATATATTCTATTAGAATTTCAAATTCTAGTGTAACATAGATAAATTATTAATTAAACATATATCAAAAGAGTTTTCTCAATATTTCATAATAGTTAACAAGTTATTCGAGTGTAAATCTCTCTTCTATATTTATTTCAATTAATTATCGTTAAATAGATTTTAAAAAAAAGTCTAATTTTAATGTATTATTTAATATAGTTAATTGTATATATCCAAATGTTGAAACTCCAATGGGTAGATGTGTCAATATATTAATTGATTCAAATAATTGTGGATCAGTTGGTAATGTCTGTCCAAATAATTTGAGTTGTTCAGCTGGTGTATGTAGTAATGTACCTGGTATACAATTAGATAAACCAATAACAATTTGGTCATCGGCTATAAATGGATCAGCCGATGATCAAATGTATAATGTTACTCTTCCATGGTATATAACTCTATATAATACAACAACAAATAATGTCATTGTTACTTCAGATGGTGTAAGTCGAGTTTTATTTTACAAATATTTAATTATTTATTATTTTATAAAAAAGTCAAACATTTTTAAATGAAAAAATATCGTTTAATAAGATGAAAATATCTAATTGATCATTTATATTTATCTTATTTAAATAGAATTTATTAAAATCTGATAATAATAATCATAGGAAAAATGTTAACATATTTCTAATGATAATAAATAAAAATGAATTGTTTAGACGATAAACTAGATGATCGTCTCTGATTAGATTGATTAGATTGATAAGATTCTTCGAGCTTATTTTCTTTATATTTGTTAATTATCTAATAGATTTATTTTCGTTCGAAAAACAAAATCTTATATAAAGATAAATAATAATAGTTGAAGAGATAATTATAATCAATTGTTTGTTCATCTTAAACTAAATGAAAATTGTTTTAAATTTAAAAAACAAAAAAAAAATTCTTGCGAATAGATTTTGTTTTTATTTAAAATATTGAATAATGATTAGAAAAGTAAAGGAGAAAATCGAGTCAAATTTTATCTTTTGAGAAATCAAAAAAAAAGCTGTTGAAATAAATTCTTTAAAAATAAATCTTATATATTTATTGAAATTTTCAAATATTATCCTATAAAACAAATCTTGAGATAAATTTATTTATTAAACCTTGATTAGAAATTATTAATATTTATCTTAAAACAAGTTAAAGTTAAAATATTTATATTTAAATAAATAAAAATAAAAACTAATATCTATAAAAAAAAAAGGTCCTTTGTCTGGGAGGTTGTTCAACAAGTTATACGGAAAGCAGTTTACCTGCAAATGTTTTTCCTGGTGCAACAGTTCTTCCATATTGGGATGATTTATATATTTATCCAAATACATCTCAAGGTATTTATTATCAATCAGAAGGAAATTCTCCAAATAGAAAATTAATATTTGAATATTATATGAGTCATTATATTGAAATAAATCAATATTATCATTTTCAACTTTCTTTTTTTGAAAATAATCCAGGTGTTGTTCAATTTAAATATTTTGATGCCACTGATCAAGGTGATACATGTACTATTGGTGTTCAAGGTAATTAGATTTTTATTCATCTCAATTTAAATATTTATTCTTTCTCTTTTAAAAAGCTTCAAATAATGGTCCATTCATTATGTATTCATATGATCAAGCCAATTCTGTACTAACAAATATGACTCTTACTTTTGATACAAATCAAGGAATATATTATAGATCTTAAATTATATAATTACAAATTTATCATTAATATATAACAATTTTTCCTCTTTTTTTTTCTTATTTTATCAAACAATTATAGATCAACACAATATAATATAAAATCATTATCGAATCATTTTAAATGATCGATTTCCTAAACAAAATTCAACTGATATGTCAACGATTAAAATATTTTATTTTTGAAAATATTCAAATAATAAAATAGAAAAACGAGAGAGAGAGAGAGAGAGACTTCGAAGAATTAAAAAAGAAAAAGTTCTCCTATTTATGTGATTATTTATTGATATTATATTGAATTCTAATTGAAGAATTGAATAAAATTAATATATAAAATGGTCGATATAGGAGATATAAGGAAAGAGTTAATTATATATTATCTATTAAAGAGTATCAATAAATCGTTTATCTTATCATTTCAAACTAATTAACGAAATTTATTAAATCTTTTTTATTTGTTTTGTTTATTTATTAATGGTAAATTGAACTTTCTTAAAATAAACAAATAAGAAAATGATTATTTATCTATGAAATTCTTCCTTATATAAAACGTCACTATTTTTATAAAATCTCCTCTTATAGAAAGATATTTATTAAACAATTCAATTAGAGAATTTCATTGATAAAATCTCGTGTTTTTTTTTCTTCTTCAAAGATAAAATATTGAAAAAAAACTGATCCCATTTGGCAGAACAATTCATAAAATTGATTCGATCGGTGGTTTTTGTCTTATCTCTATAATAAGAATGCTTTTTATAGATGAATTTCTATCTAGTCAAAAATTATTTATTATTTAACAATCGATCGAAACAATACCAATATTCATATTAGATTTATCAATATTATTATTTTATTTATTTTATCTATTACTATTTTAGTCGCTTTTTTTACGAATATTTCTAAAAAAATGTTCGAAATTTGATTAGATCATTCTCGATTTCGATTATTTAATTCTATATATAGAATCTTGATAATTCAATTCTAATATAATTTATTTCTAAATTTGTCAAATTCAAATTAAAGATAATAAAAGGTAAAAGAATAAAATAAAATATAATTGAATATCGTATCCTATATCGAATATAATCAATATAAAAAACGAATAAATAAATCGAAAAATATTTCATTCTGATTTAGTTCGAATGATAATAAATATAAATATAGAATAATGATTTTTTTTATTTTAAATATCTCAAATAATAATATTAATTATCTTGATTATTCGATTGTCATACTATTTTATAAATCATTTTATAAATTTTAAAATAAATCTATTATAAAAGAGTTTTATTAGATGAATAATTAAAATCGATTGATTATATAAATATAGATAGAGATTTATAATATAATTATATAATTAAATACTTTTTATTAATTATCTCATATTCAATCATTATTTAATCCGATATTGACCAATGATTAGAAATTAATGCGATAGTATCACATTTTATAATTGATCTCGTTTTTCTTTCGATTGATCGTCTTGGATATAATGAAAAAATCAAGATTCTATTCGATTAAATCTTAAACAAGTAAACAATACATTGATTATAGATTGATGAATAAATAAATAAATAATAGTTTACCATTTTCATCTCATTTAGATTTTTTATTGTTTTCTATATTATTTTCTCAACCTGTTTATATTTATTAAATCTAGTAAAACAAATAGGAATTGTTATATATGATTGAAAAAAAAAGTATCCCGTTTCTCTGAAATTGACCTCATTTTCTAATAAACTAATCACTCAAATTTAACAGTTGAACTTTTGTTACTTTCTCTTCTCATTGGAGAGGTTAGGAAGATATTGAGATTGTTATAGAATATTCTAAACCTTTCCTCGAATATTGAATCAATGACATCCGTTTATCAATACTCGAAATTGTGGACCTTTTTACTTTTCAAGATATAAAAATTTCTCTTGAAGATGACAACAATTATCAGTTGTGATGGATTTATTTTCGATACTATATCATTATTTATTATCTTATCAATAAAGGATCGTCATCTTCTATATATAATAAAATAATTGAAGAGGCTTATTTTAGAGTTAATTCAAAGGTTAGAATAAAATAACTATTTCACCAAATAGCAACAAAATAAACAAAAAATCGAATGATCGATATAACTCTATATCTATTATTGAATTCTTTGAATAATAATCAATGAAAATATTTCGAATTAGATAAATATAATTGATTATTAAAATAAAATAAAAAAAACTTTTGTTTCTTCTTATTATTTTTTTCTTCTTATTTATGATAGATATTTGACTTTTTTTAAATAAAAATTTAACTGAAAAAAAGTAAAATAATCTTTTTCTATTTAATCTTATTCGAAAATTGATAATTAAGATAAATCAATTAAAATATTTCAATAAGACAAATAATAATAAAAATTGAAAATAGTTCGAATGAAAAATAAAAAAAAAATATCCAATGATAAAAGAATTTTATTTCTCCTTTTTATTCAAACATAATAAATTTCCATTAATCGATCATTCTCTATGTTTTATTTTCTTTTTATCATATAACAATAAGATACATCTTCATTGTCTAGAAAAATAAAAACATATTACTAAATCAAACCTAATTCAGTTTGAAAAGAATTTTGTTAAATGAAAGAAGGATTTTCTCGCTTATTTATTGATAAAGTTGAAAACCAAAACAAAAAAAAAGGTAAGGAAAAATTTATTTTAATTCTTGTCTAATTTGTTGAACAAGTGTTCTGACTTTATCTCTGGCTTTAAATAATTCTTTTTCAACAGTTGGATGTTCAGGATTAGATAAATCAGTAAGATACCAAGGAGCAATAGATTGGAGAAAATCCGACATTTTTTGTAAAAGTGAAAAATTTTCAATTGTTTTTGGAGTTGGAATATTATGTTTTTCAAGTTGATCATAAAGATAATTTTTTAATTGATCATTATAAATAATTGGTTTATATGAACGAAAATATTCTTCAGATATTGGATATGATCCAGCCCATTCCCAATCTACAATACCTGTTATTTTATAATCATCATCAACAATTAAATTTTGAACACCAAGATCATTATGTGTAAATACATTTCGTATATAATCAAATGATGGAAGATTAATTCTTTTAAATTGTTTTATTGATTCCATAATATCATCACGAACTGGTTCAAATATTGATTGATTAATTAATATTGATATTTGACATTTTAAACGATCATTATAAAAATCTTTATAATTATTCCATGGACCCATTTTAACACTATCAGAACCAATTTCACCATTTAATTTATAATTTCCAATTATATTTGAACGTGGAATATTATTATAAAATTGAGATACATATTGAACAAGTTGATTTATTATTAATTTTTGTTGATCAATTGATAAATCTGGCCAAATATCATTTGTTTTTGATGAACTTCTTAATGGTTTTCCGCGAGAACGTGTCATAACAATCCATTCAACTCCAAATTCATTATTATTATCTGATGAATAAGCAATTACTTTTGGAAGAGGAATTTTTGTATATTTATGAACAATATTTATAGCAGCAACTTCACTTTCCGTTTTCACTTTTGGACAAGATCGTCCACAAATTTTGAGAACATATTTATTTTCATCATTTTCACATTCAACAAAGAAAAGAAGATTATTTAAACCACTTTCACCAGATTCAAACCAATTTAGTTTTTTATTTAAATAACGATAAAAAAGTTTTCCAGCTTGTTCATCTGTAAATGACATTCCAATTGTTGGACCATTTCGTTCTAATTCTTTTGGACATGATGCCATTCGGTTTTTGTTCTATTGAAAAAAGAATATTTATTGTTACATATATATAGAAATTTATTCTAATCAGATCTAGAATTTTGTTATTTGTTTCTTTCTTTAAATAAAGAAAAAGAGACACAATTGGTTGATTTTCCACCATTAAATATCTCCTCTTATTTTTATTCTTAATCGAACATATATATAAATAGATGACATTACTCTATTGATAAGAATAATATTATTTATCAATTGATTATTATAAAAAGATAAAAAAATATTTTTATTTATATTATTGATAAAGACATATCGATCATTTAATAACCATTGTTTATTTATTTGATAATTGTCTTATCTTCAACATTTTTTTCATAGTTATGAGACTCATCAAATAATCAATGGAAAAAAAAAACGGAAGAGTTTTTTTATCTAATCTTAAAATCGTCAAACAAATGACGAATTATTTTACGAGATTTAATCAAAATACAAAAACATAAAGGTTTTTCATAAACTTTTATTCAACTTTGAATAAGATAAATTAATCAAAGATTTTCTGTTTGCTTTTTTTTCATTAAAAAAACTAATAAAATAAAATAAGTTTCATCTTAAATTTTATTCTCAATTAAAAAATATTCTTTAATTATTTCGTTTAATTATAAATAAAGGTAAACATTTTTTTTCTGATTAGTCCTATTTTTAGTCATTTCATTAAATTTATTTTTCTAGATTATCATACAAATTCTACTTATTTTTCAATAAATTAATCATATTTATATATAAATCTATATTTTTTTCTCTAACCTTTTTATACGTATGTCCACGATGAACTAGAACAAATTCATATACATTACGTATTTCACCGTGTTACAATCATATTTTTCCATATTGTGTATCACAAAATAAGGAATCGTGATGCAGTGCTATGTAATATGCCAAAATACGACAATTTTGCGGTCGTTTATAAGTCTGCTGATTTGACATGAATCATAGATAGTAAAATTTAATAAATAAAAAAGATAATTCAAATTTGGAGAAGAGTTTTTAACATCTCGATTGATATATTCGAAAGATTATAGTTTAATAAAGTATTAATAGATCTACTGTATGATAGAAAATATTTTGAACAGCAAGTAGAATAATATATCTCTATCTTTATTTAAGATATTTTTTTAAATATAAATAAATAAATCGTATTAGTAGAAGTAGCCGAAAATTCCTCACAAATATTTTTAATGTCCTTTAAATTATTGAGGATTTTCATAAAGTTCATCTCGTCGGGCAACTCTACGATTATGACACCAAAGAATAATATTGTCAATATTTATACTAGAAATGTTTATGTTCTTTTATTCAAATACATAAAATTTATTGGTTGGAAACGATGGGTCAATATATTCTCATTCTAGTTATTATCTTAAATGGTCGATCAACTTTGTTTTAGCTAAATGAAAATTCTCATTATTATTCGTAATTATCAAACTACCAACATAGAAATCATTCGATATCGACACTTTTTCAACTGATTATTCAAATTCATCCTTAGTCATATACGTTAAACCTGATATAATACATTGAATTTGATGTACACTGGTAGATTACTGTCTGATAGAGACAAACATTGAACTAGTCAAAGAAATCTATATGCTTTATATAACCTAAGAAATAACTTGTTTTAGATACTTTTTTAGTTCTATTTAAACCTATTTTATTTAAGTTTTTTCAACAAACTTCCAGAACATTATTATAAAGACGTTCAACGGTGTCTAAATTAATGTAAAAAGTATTAATTTGTGATTGTTAACATTTGTATGGATTGACTGTATGATTATCATTCGATGAAAATTGATATGTCTGATGTTGTTATAGATAATATAAGGATAGGTTTAATTGATGCACTGAATTGATCGTATGGATGATTACGATGAGCATGGCTCGTGTACATCCAACATCCTTCAACTCTGAAGTAATCTTTATGAAGGACTAGATTTAAAATATTGAAAATATTCTTAAATTGACTCCATTCATCGTTACTGAAAAACAAATTATACAATGTTAGTCAAATTTTTCTTTTTAAACAAATCATCTTTATTTATTTTCCTTACGAACAGAAAATTCTTTCCAATAAAATCGCCAATCATACTTTGACCCAGATAAAGGAAATCAGTATTATGAGAGATGTAGTCACTTATTATCACAATCTACTTTTTACTCAATCTAATCTTCCAATCAATAGGAAATATAATTATTTTTTCAATTATCATATTATCGTACAATTTTCTGTACAATCTAGTTGAATAAGAATCTATGACAATTTAATCGAAGACTTTATATATTCTTTTTGTGTACTCAAAAAGTTCATAGACTATAGAATCGGTCAGTGTGTCCGGCCGGCCGGCCGTTTACACGATAACCTTTGAAAGGAGAGTCCGATCACGATGAAATTTTCTACACAGTTTAGTCTCAAAAATATCTCGGTCGAGAGAAGAATATGAGAAGGATTGACCGAGCCATAGCTGAGTTATTGGAAAAATAGTCATTTTTCCCTATGCTTCCCTATGCGAAGATCGACCTATCTTCGCTTTCGTAAAAAACTTTTTCTATCATAGTCAAATAAAACCCCAACTATTATATACCATTCGATAGAAAATTTCACGAGCTACAAAATGGTATATAAAATATAAGGAAACAAGAAGGCCAACTCAGCTATTGCAAAGATAATTAAACGGAATTCGGTCCTCTTTTTGTCCACGCTCTAATTAATCCACAAATAGAGCTCGTTCTTCCGATCACAGCGATGATAGTTCGAGCTTTTCTGGGGTGGAGAACTCGAATCTGTGCTCCATTCGCCTCGAAATTCCATTGGTTGAACAGTAACTAATAGAAATGAAGTTATAGGAAAAACGACTTTGTTAGGGTAAATCAAGGTGAAGAGTTGAAATCTTCTCTGTATTCACCCACAAATCCTATTGGTTGAGCAGTAGCCAATAGAAATCAAGTGTTTGTAGATAAGGTTTGCCAGGATAATTTTTATATTCCCACATTCTAGAACGACTCATCTGTCTGATTCACTTTTCTTCAGTACACATAACTCTCGGATTTAAATCCGAGGTTTATCACATTTATTTATTATATTATTTATTTCAAATTTCGTTATTTTCTTGTGTTTTTTTTTCTTGTTAAATAGTTCGAATATATTATTTCTAAAGATAATGAATAAATAAATAAGATTTGCTCGATAAATTCTTCAATAGAAGCAAAATATTTTGATAATAATAAATATGATTTATGAAAAATTCGTTTAAAAACCGTAGCTGAAAATATATTTTATATATAAATGTCAATATACGGCATCAATATCTGTTGACCTATGAGTAATAAACATCAATCTGAACTTAATAATCCTTGATCAATGAGAGAGTCAAATTAAGTGGAATAAATAAAAACTAAATGTGGAAACCTCGGATTTAAATCCGAGAGTTATGTGTACTGAAGAAAAGTGAATGAGACAGATGAGTTATCCTAGAATGTGGGGGCATAAAAATTATCCTGGCAAACCTTTTTCTATAAACACTTGATTTCTATTGGTTACTGCTCAACCAATAGGATTTGTGGGTGAATACAACCCAGATTTGAACTCTTCGCCTTGATTTACCCTAACAAAGTCGTTTTTCCTATAACTTCATTTCTATTAGTTACTGTTCAACCAATGGGATTTCGAGGCAGACGGAGCATAGATTGGAGTTCTCCTACCCAAAAAACCTCGAACTATCATCGCTGTGATCGAAAGACAGAGCTCGAATTGTGGTTCAATTAGAGTGTGGACACAAACAGAACCAATTTCCGTTTTATTACCCTTGCAATAGGTGAGTTAATCTTCTTGTTTCTTTATATTTTATATACGATTTTGTAGCTCGTGAAATTCTCTACCGAATGGTATATAATAGTTGGGGTTTTATTTGACTATAATAGGAAAAGTTTTTTACGAAAGTGGAGATAGGTCGATCTTCGCATAGGGAAGCATAGGGAAAAATGACTATTTTTCCAATAACTCAGCAATGGCTCGACCAATCCTTCTCATCTTCTTCTCTCCACCGAGATATTGTTGAGACTAAGCTGTGTAGAAAATTTCATCGCAATCGGACTCTCCTTTCAAAAGTTATCGTGTAAACGGCCGGCCGGCCGGACACACTGACCGATTCTATAGTCTATGAACTTTCTGAGTACACAAAAAATCCCTGTACCCCCCATCAGGGATGGTCTGGTCAATAATGACAATTTTTTCGATAACTCAGCCATTTCTTGACGGATCCTTCTCATTTTCAAACTCGACCGAGATATTGATGAGACAATTCTGTGCACAAAATTGCAGCTCAATCGAATGTAATTGTGAAGAGTTATCGTGTAAACGGACGGACGGCCGGACACACTGACCGATTGTAGAGTGTACGAACTTTTTGAGTACACAAAAAACAAAATGGATTCTGCATTGTTCCTAAAGACACAAAACTACTCTTCAGAATAAGACAAGATCAATATAATTAGCTAAATATCAATGCTATCGCCATTATAATGATAAATCTTATCGCTAGACTATAATATATTGGTTCCATCTCTATTATACAAATATTCAAGTTTCAACGTGCGTCGACATGTGAAACAAGAGTAAAAGGGACCGCGTGACTAATTTAATAGATGATTATGAGATGAGAAGTAGAGTATTGATATATGATTAGTGGATTTAATGAGTAGAATAAACGATATGTCAGTTGAATTTTGATTGAAGGAAGTATATAATTGAAAAGAAAATATTTCTTTTAAATAACTGAATAAGAAAGTTTGAAAATCTAGTACATTAATATCGTTCAAAGTTTTATTTAAAGATTACAAGGAATTAAACTTGTTGCTGTTATGGATCTGAAGATGAATTTGTATTTAAATGAGAAATAAGATTGATATCCAATGGAATTTTGTGTAATTTTTCTCGATTTTCATCTCTTCGTATTAATATTGGAATTGCAAATAGGATGGCACCACTTAATACTACAAAACCACCAAACATCAAATATGGCCAAAGAAATGGTCGAGCATGTTTTTCAAATGCATCGCGCATTGCGCCTAGACAATTATGAAATCAGTTCGAATTTAATTGATATTAAATATAGTTCCTTACCAGCAGCTGGAGTACCTATACCAGTAGCAATACCTTGAAATAGTAGAATAATACCCATTCCATTCGATAATTTATCTATACCGACAAGATCAACAGTAATTATTGATGTTAATCCAACATAACCACCAGAGAAGAAACCGAAAAATGATCCATAAACAAGATGAGGAAGAATATGAGAACCACTATATGGAGCAAAGATTGTCGCTAGACCGGCTATTATCAATGTTAAACTGTACAATGTCAAACGATTAACCTAAGAATATTGAAATAATATATAAACTTGGTTTTAAAAAAAAAAATTCTTTGAATCTTTCTATTGTTCATACCCATTTAAGATCGGCTAAATATCCAATAATAACATGACCAAAACAAGTTGAAAGACCAATTGCCATAATAACAAACTTTCTATCAGTTTCTTCAACATGTGAATCTTTTGCAAGATCATGTGCAAAATTATAGGGAACAAAAAATCCAAGACTTGATAAAAAATTCGATATTGTAAAAAGAGTAAATGAAGGATTTCGAAGGAGATTTAGATTGATCTGCTCTATAAGTGAACCAATTATTGAATCTGGAAGTTGCTCATTTTGATTGATGGTTATATTTGACTGATTATCATTATTTGTTCTCTTTGATATAATTATTGGATTATTTGGTTTAAAATCATCATTCAGTTTATTCGGTAATGATATACGTCTAAGACTACCCCGATACAATGAACTATTTTCAATTGTTACAACTGAATGACGATATGGTGATGATAGTTGTGATAGAGATTCCCAACAATGTTCCTTTTTATTAATCATCTTACCATTTATACCGATATAAGGAATATTTCGAAACGATATTGTACTATATCGTCTACCATTGGGTAAATGTTGTTCTTGATTAATAACATTGTTAGGAGATGTTGTTAGAAAAGATACACTAAATAAATCAACGGTACTATAAACAATAATTCATACTATATTAATCATTAGAGTTGAAATTTTCTTTTAAAAAAAAAACAATTTTTATTATTATTTTTTCTGATTAATTAATCGTATTATGAGATAATATATTATTCTAGAATGATAATTGAATACTCTTTTCGAATATACTTTTCAAATTTTTCTTAGGATACATAAGATTATATTTTGAATAAAAACTTTTGAAAGGTTGGAAAAATCAAATTTCGATCAGTTCTATAGTAGAATAACATTATTCAAAGTATAACAAAAATTTTGTTTTGAATATATTCATAGAATGATGAAACTATTTTAAAAACAGTATTATTATTAATCATTTTATAAAAAACTCTCAATTCTTAGTTTACTTTTAATTAATCGAGAAATTTTTAAAGATCTTCAAGATAAACTTCAAATATTCTCCTTATTAGATTTAAATTTATTTATTTTATGAAAAAAATTTTCTTTTTTTTTTTTTGAGTTCGATGCATAAATGGCTACCTATTTAATATAATCATTTTATCTAACGAGAATATTTTTTCACTTCTATTATTGTTTTTTATTCGAGACTATTATCATTCAATCGATCATAATGAGAACAAATTATATATTTTTTCGTTTAGTTTTCTTGGTCTCTACAAATAGCAACTCGATATTTTATCATTCAGAGAGCCTTTATCAGTACTCATCATCACTGATTGAATAGGAATTATCTTAAACGAATATCTATTAGACAATTCATACACGAAACGGTCGGTCAATTATATAACACAACAACTACGATAACTTAACTTTGAATAAAACAAAGATCAATTCTCACTTTTTTACTTTTACTTTGTTTCCTAGAAGAAAAATCAAATTATCTTTCGAAAGTTTGTTTTATTATCAATAATTATTAAATAAAAATTTCTCTTGTAAACGAATAAAAATTGTTTGTTAATGGTGACTAACATAAAACTTTATTTATTTGACTCGTGTCTTTAAACTAACCAAGATGATCGTTGAATTAAACTCGAGATATTATTTAGAATTTTTTCGTTTTTTTTTAGATTATAGAATAGAAGGTCTTAACTATTTTAGAGTTAAAAAACTAACTATATAACAAAGGTTAATTAGTCGATAGGAGTTCGTAGATTTTCGATCTTGATATTATTTGATTTCTACTAGAGAGACTCTTATATCCATAGAATCAGTTTATCGAGATATTTAATCATAAAATAAGTTTAGACTAAAATGGGATGATCAGATATTTGTTCGATCTATCAAAGAACATAATTATTAATTGTCGATTCTCTCATATTATGAATAAATTCGAATAAATGAAATAATAAAAAAATCAACAAAACCAAAATGATGGATTGAAATATTTATATTATTTCTAAGACATTAACTAAGAGATAATCGATCCAACTTTGCTTATTTTTTATTCTTAGTCTAATTATTTAATAATTAGTGGAGAGAATTAAATTTATTAAAATAAATTATCAAAATTGAAGATAAAGGAAAAGATAATATTAACTTATATTGATATAATTAAATAAAATAAATAATATTATTCAATCACAATCTATTCTAAAATAATATTGAAATATATTGAATAAGTTTATAGATTAGATAGAAACATTTCAAAGAGATATTTCACTTTTATCATATATTAAATTATTCAATTAAATCTTATAGACATTTTTTAACTCATAGATTTTATTATATTTATATTTATTTTTATTTTTCCTCATTTATTTTTGTTAATATTATTCTGAAAAAGTCTATATTAAATATAATATATTTCCTATTTAAGATAAGTTTATCGTTAACTACGTATATATATATTGATAATCTTATATATATTTGAAGTAAGAAACGATAGATATCCTACAACAAACGATAATAAACGAGAAATTATTTTAGAATGTTTTCATCCTAAAAACTACATAAATCATTAAAACAATGACAAGATTATTCTTTATTTATATCGATTAAACGATTAAATTAGAAAAACTCAACAACAATCGCTAGTTAAACGTTATCTTTTCACTTTTAAAAGGAATAAATATGTTTTATTCTTCTTGAATAACGATAGAATTTATCGGAATTTTTCTACTTTGTCTATCATATTAAAATAAATTTATTAAAAATTTTCAAATATTTTATATGAAAATTCTAAATGAATATGATTTATTTGATAATGGTTAATATTTAAATAAAACATAAATCATAAATCATATTTAAGATTATATTAGTTTTATTATTGAAACGGTACTTTTAACAAAAATCGAAATTATCTTTGAATTCATTTTCGAACTAATCAGTTAAATATCAAATTATATAAATATTCGACAAATTAATATTCGCTTTCAGACCTTTCATGTTGAATAACTTGTTCAGTTGGTTGATTATTTTCGTCGTTTATATTTTCTATTGATTCGTTAACTTCTGATCGTAATTTAAATCGTAAACGACGTTGTTCACTAGGTTCTATTGGTAGAGGAATCTTAATAGAAATTAAATTAAATTAAATTAAATTAAATTAAACTTTAATTAAATTAAATACCATAAGAAGACCAAAAAAGAAACATATTAATATAAGAAATGATTCAAATAAAAGAGCATTTTTATAATCATTCGAAAATAATCTATTTATTAACCAAGGAAGAATAAATGGAAATGTAACTGTACCCAAACCTGATCCACATACAGCAATACCCATTGCAAATGAACGTTTTTCTTCAAAATAATATCCAACAGAGACAATTGCAGGTAAATAAATAAGTCCACAACCAATTCCTTAACATATTCGATAATCACTTTAGATAAAACATAAGAAAAAAAATACCTCCAATGAAACCAATGGTAAGATAATAATAATAAACATTGCTCCACCATCGACTGAGAAAAAATCCTAATGATCCTATAATAGCACCAACTATCGTCATTCTACGACATCCAAATCTATTTGTAAAAACTGTTGAAATTGGTGCTAAAACAAAATGATAATTAGAATTATAATATATAAAAAAAGTGATATAGATATATCCTTACCTGAAGTTAATGTTATTGATTCTAACAAGGCAAATATTGCTGATACATAAGCACGACTAAACTCAAGATTGGATAACATTGATTCTAAGTAAATATCACCCATTGAATATGTTATTCTGGATTTAGAGATTTTTTAAAATAAACAAATATATATATCAATATTATTTAATTTACCCGTCGATTATAAAATGAATGATAAATGATGATAAAACAATAATCCATCCCCAACCTCCATCAGGAGGAATTCTTTCTATAACTCCAAAATTTTTATCATTTTTACCTACCATATTCAATTAATTAGTTTTATTTTATAAATAAATAATGATTTCTATCCTATTAAAATTGTTTTAAGAAGAATATTATTAATAAATTGAATATATTTATTCTATAAGATAATATCTATTATAAGAATAAATGACCATTTTTTTTATTTGTTAATCTTTTATTTTCTATACCTTTTTATTTTATTTCTATATAATAAAGAGAAAGATAACAAACTATAGTTACATTATATCTCAATGAAAAGAATAAAAAATGATGATTTATCTGACAATCTTTTAAGAGAACATGACAACAACATTACTTTATTTAAACCAAAACAAAAATTTCTATAGATTACTTTTTTTTTCACCCTACAATTATCTATAAAAACCCTTATATTTAATTTAATAGGATACTTTTTATTCGAGATTTATTTTAACATTTTTTTATTGATCAAATTCTACTCGGATATTTTAGAAAAACGTTCGATTTTATTCGTCAAGATCTTTTGTTTTTTATATAAAGAATAAAGATAAATCTCCATTCTCTATTTTAGTTAATATCAGTATAATAGAGTTGAATTCTTTGTTGACTAGATGAATAAATGATAAAGATTTGTTGAATAGTTAATCCAATTTAATGATAATAACTAAAATAGAATTGATTTGTAATAACCTATCCTCTTATGTTATCTAATCTAAGAGAGTTAATATTAAATAAAATAATCATTCGAAATAATTCAATATGATTCAATCCGTTTTTATCTTGATAGAGATTATTCGAGAATATCGAATCATTATTCATCGATATATATTATCATCACAAAATTTAACTTGAATATATTATTTATTATATTGAAAATCATTGAAAAGTTAATTCAATTGTTAACTTTATTAGAATTATTTTATCTTATTTCTAGTATATAGAGATAACTATCGTCTCCTTTAAATATTATTTCTATATATTATTAGAATTTATACTCATTTATAATTAAGGTAAAAAAGATTTTTTTTTCTTTATTTCAATCGTTAATATTGAGTTAAGTCTTATTGAAATATTATTTTTGAATTTTTTAAAATTGACAAAAGAAAATTGTTGTTTATAAAGATAAATATGTTTATTTTTAAATAAGTTAAATAGTTGAAATAGTTTTCAGTTTATTTTTACTATCTCAACCTTCATCTTCTATATCGATTATAACTGAAAAAAATCTTAGATATTAAATTCTATTATCTTTTTAACTATTAGTATAAATAAAATATCGTTTAAAAAATAAAAATAATATATTATATTGATTATATTATTATTTAAATATTCGAATAATTTATTCGATTGATTTTCATTTCTATAGGAATAAATATTAAATTTTCTTCTATAGAAATAAATTTCAAATATCGAACCATTTCCTTTCTCAATTGTTTATAGGTCTGATCAGAATATTTTCTTATTTTTATCTATATCATTTTACTATTCTATAGATAGAAATTGATTTTTCAAGATCTCTGATCATCATAATCAGTAATATAGTTTGAATATAACTAGTTACTTTGATTATTTCTCTTCGTCTAGTATCGATTTGTTTATATTTGTCTAGTATAGATATAATTATTTAATATTTGTTTTAATGATATAAATCTATTTTTGTTTGTTTAATCATCTGATTGAGTAAAATCGATATCTCTATTCTCTTCTGAAAACGTTGATTAAATAATTATTGTTTGCACCTCTCAGTATCTTACCTTTAATTGTGTACTTATATTATGATCATTGTTAGATTTTATTTCTCTTAATATTTTCATAACTCGTTTGATTTTATTTATGTTGATCAGTACTGGATCGAACTCGTTATTTTTTCTCTCGTTTATTTTAATCTTCGTCAGTTTAATGAAGAGGAATTAATATAGAAAATAAAATTGATTATATCATAGAACAAAACAATATTCATCACTAATCATCTATTAGAACAAAAATCAATATTTATTTATCATTTCAGGTTAAATATTCAACATAGATCATAGATATACCAACTCATCTATTATTAATAGGATAATAGGATAATCAATAATCTATGGAATCGTCTTGATGTCATTATCGACAAACATAAAATAATATTGATTTCTAATCAGTGGAATTATAGAATCGTTTGATAAAAAGAAGAATAGTTCTAGAACGAACTTATTTTTCATATCTAAGATAAACAATAAGATCATATGTAATAAATAACACAACTTTCTATTGATCTATATAAATAATAAACATCTTTACAATAACTGTGACTATCGAGTTCTATGCCTTTCGATAACAATCATTATTTAATAGTCACTAAGACAAACATATGACACAGTTGAAAAATTCTCGATTAATAATACCGATTCCATAGAACGTCACTAATACAATCAGACGGTTTACAATTTTTATTTTCAATATTCTGACTTCACTTTTTGTTTATCACTGTATGAACTTATCGTCATAAATGAATTATTCTCAAAGATTTTACATTCTACCAGAGGTCATAGGTGACCCTAGAGGATGATCGATATCAACCTTCTAATTAAATTTCGATCGTTGAAATATTTCATTTGATTCGAACTTGTCAGAGAATCATCTCTCAGCAGAATAGAATCATTCTGGTGAATAACGATTATTTATTCTTAATTATTCTATCTATGTCTTTATACAGAGGAACTTTTTTTAGCCTAACTTTATCATAAATAAATTCATCTTTTAACTAATTCTCTTTTATAAGTTAAGATCGAGTTAGATTTAATTCGTTAAACATTTAATTCTATCAATTCTATTTAATGATAAATAGTTTATGTCGAATATCCAATAAAATATATTCAATGGATTTCATTAATAGAGACACATTCAAGATAACACATATATATATATATTATGTTCAGTGTGTGTGTGTCTGTGCCGGGTCAAAGGTCAAAGAAGGCTATAAGCGGAGGGCCCAAGGACTACTATATTAGGATACCCATAGGTCCTCAAGGGCTATTAAATGAAGATACTCATAGGTTCTCAAGGGCTATTCTTTGGAGGTACCATAGACCCTCAAGAACTAGCCTATAGAAGTACTCATAGGTTCTGATGATCTATTCTATGGAGGTATCCATAGGCCCTTAAGGACTATTAGATGATAGCACTCATAGATTCTTAAGGGCTATTATATGGAGGCACTCATAGTTTCTCATGGTCTATTCTATGTAGGTATCCATAGGTCCTCAAGGGCTATTATATGAGGGCATCCATGGATCCACAAGGACCATCCTACAGGGTACCCATAGACCCTGAAGTCCTACTATAGAGGATACCCTTGGGCCCTCAAGTCCTACAATACAGGAGTACGTACCATCATCTAGGATGCTAGAGGCATCACTCGGAATGCTAGAGGGAAAACTGAGATGCTAAAGCTGATCGGGTGATAATCGACCAATCAGATGCGACGAAGCGGTTTCTTCGCTATGGTAAGGACAAAACATTGTTATGTCCGAGTCAATTAAAAGAGGGCCCCAAATAACCCTAAGATCTGCCAGAAAAACCCTATGTTTTATCCTTATAATAGAGCAAAAAAACCGCACTAAAATCTGATTGGTTGATAACCGACCAATCAAAATCGAGGAAACTGTTTCTTCGCTATTGTAAGGACAAAATCTTCTCATGTTCGGGTCAACTAAAAGAGGACCCTGGATAATTCTAAGATCGGCCCGAACATGACAATGTTTTGTCCTTACCATAGCGAAGAAACTGCTTCGTCGCATCTGATTGGTCGATTATCACCCGATCAGCTTTAGCATCTCAGTTTTCCCTCTAGCATCCTAGATGATGGTATGTACCCCTGTATTGTAAGACTTGAGGAGCCAAGGGTGTCCCACTATAGAAGAAGTTGACGACCTAAGAGTCTCCCCCAGTAGTAGGACTTGAGGACCCAAGGGTACCCTCTTATAATAGGACTGGAGGACCTAAGGGTACCTCCATAGTATAGCGCAAGCACTTTAACTTTAATTTTTTTTTTAAAGTTAAAGTGTTAAAATTTTTACTTTAATTAAAGTTTAAAGTTTTAAAATTTTCACTTTAATTAAAGTTAAAAGTTTTAAAGTGGCATCTGTAAGAAAAAGAATATTCTTAGATAGAGTAATATGCAAGAGACAGAATTACAAAAATAAACATCTCGATCAAGTATCGATTTTATTATAGTTTTCTTCGCTAACATCCTTTTACATTGTCATAGACTATTTAATTATATTACACTCATCTTGGAAGTGCACCCTACAAACACATTGACATTTACATTTCAGTGAGATCTATTCCATAAACACATATCACTCTTAGATGAAATTGTTTACAAGGATAAGACTCGTGCACGATCATTGGATATTTTCATTAAAAACTTGTATTTGAATGTATGTGTCTGCAAGATAGACGTTTATGCATCTGATATTATCTCCGATTTAAGCGTATGAGTTGGAAATATTTAAAATAGATTGTATATTCATCGATAATATATGATCATTTAGAAAATAGTTTTCAAATAAAGGCGACTCTCTCAATATTTCCTAAAGGCTACACGCCTTTTTAAGCTTTTGCGTTTGACTGTGCAGCTGACTACTAAATATAGTTTAGAAGAAAATATTGAAAATGACAAACGAATATTTGAGAATGAGAAGAATTTATTTGATGAGAAAGGAAATGTTAATGAGCTATAAGAGCTCTTATATAAAGGTAAGATCTAATAAGATCTCGAAGAGTCGAACACTTCTAAAGTGAGTCTTTAATATATCATTATTGATCGAATTCCACACAAATTCCATAATTCATGTATTATTTACTCATCTTACAATAATTTAAGATTTGTGATAATATGATGAAAATGATAAATAAATTTTGATCAATATGATATTATATTAATTGTTGAAAAGAAAAGAAATAATGAATAGATAGGAACATATTCAATTGATATTATCTTGTTTTGTCTAACAGTTCTATAAGATATAAAATAAATGTTGAATAAAATATAAATGAAGATATATTCTTCCTATTCAACAAAAAACAAATAAATGGTTAGAAGATCTCAAAATGAATCTCTTGATGGATATTCTATCGATCTAAAATAGGATCAATCATTGAGAGAGAGAGAGTCAGATTAATAAATGGATGTCAACCAATAAATGTTAATTGTATTTCATAATAATAAAAAAATTCATTTTATTGTCGATGTTGATTATAATTATAATTGAGATTGATATAAAAAAAAAAAGAAAAGAAGATTAGCATAAATATTGATCAGTATAATTATGTGGTAAACATTTAATTGGACATGGTCCTGGTGGATCTTGATTATAACGACAAGGTCGACGACAACCAACAAATTGTGTAATAGATAATTTTGGTTTTGGAAAAGGTATTGAAAATTTATATAATTTACAATGAAAACTATCATGTTGTATTGATTCTTTTTCAGCTATTGGCCAAACATAATCTCGAAGAAAATCTTGATCACCTCTCATTGAATTATAACAATTAAGAATAGATTTTGAAAATAAATATTTAATTATATTATTTGTAATTGTTCGATTTATTGAAATTTTAAATCCCCAAAGACCAGCTAAAATAACATCATTATGATGAGGATGATCACGCATAATATGATAAAGTTTATCAGATAATAACCATTGATTTACTGATAGAAGTTCACGTTGATATATTGGTGAATCAATATCTCTTGACATATATATATCAACATAAGGATCACCTAATGGAATAAAACGATGAAATCTTCCAGACATATATTCAATTATATTTGATAAGATTTTAATATCATATACATAACAAAAATCAACATTATCAAAACGTTTTTCAATATTTATTATTTGATCATTTGTTATATTAAGATTATGATAATAAACTCTAACACGCCAATCAGGATAATAATGTTTTGCTTCAACAATAAATTCAAGTGTATATAACAAGATTTTATCAACAAGATAAATATTATCTTTATTTGATTGATAAGCTGATATAGAAATAACTCGTTGATTATAACCATGTTTAACAGATCTTTTACTACATAATGTTTGAGATGATTTATATAATTCTTCAAATTTATCAAATTTATCAAATATTTCATCTTTTTTTATTCTATCAACACATGATGAATTAGATTTTTTAAAAATAATATTCGAATAATAATATTGAATTGTTATTATATATATTAATAATATAGATAATATTATATATAATATTATTATTCTTGATTGTTTACATTTTCGAATAATTAACTTGAAAAATTTAATCATTTTTATTTTCACATTTATTTATATAATAGAACTTTTTTTAATTGATCTAGAAGAAAAAAAGATTTTGAAAATATTATTTATTTATTTATTTTATTCAATTAATAAAACAATGAGAATATATATTTTTCTCTCCTTTTTTCATATATCTATTTAACGAATTTTTTCTAGAATAATAATTAATAAATTATATCTATTATTATAATCTATATTATAATAAATCATATTTATATTTATATTAACTCAACATTTTCTTGTTTTATTCTTCGAACTATTTAAACAAAACTGATTTAGAACGAAGATTATCCGAATAAATAAATAAATCTTAGGAAAAAACATCTTTTCCTATATTTAACATATTTTAGAAATTGTTTTTTGTTTATTTTCTTAATAATCTTATATAAGATAATAGATTCTACTCTGATTTTAATTGATGTTCTATGGATATTAATTATAAGAAGTTAATCACTAAAACGAGATATGTTTTATTATTATTATTTTCAATATTTGTTTAATATAAGATAAATTCTATAAATATATTTATTTAAAATAAATTCTTATTATTATATTAGAAATATTATTTTAATTTAACCAATAATTAATTTATTTATTTTATATTAAGAATTTATAAAGATAAACAAAAAAAGATAAATTATAAAAAGGATAGTCGAAATTTGAATTAAAATGAATATTGTTAAAGAGTTGATCATCTTTAAATATTATTTTATAGATTTATATTTAATTAAATAAATTGATTTTTTATTTTTTAAACAATTATTATCTATAATTATCTAAAATATAGATAAAATCATTATTATTTATATGATAATACACATTCGATTTAAAAGATAGATAGATTTTATAATATGTTTTAATATCCTAAAAGAATTGTTCAATCGTTTAACAATATTATCTTTAAAAAAAGGCTATTCCCTCTGATTGAATATATCTAGAATAAATTAATGTTATATATTGAATAATTATTCAATTCAATCTCAATCATTATTCAAATAATATTATTATCGAGTCGAATGATAAAATAGATTTAGATAATATTTGATAAATATTATTTTAAAATAATTTCGAAATAATCTATGATCGAACTTTAATAATAATGGTCAATTGACTAAAATATTTTATTTTATTTATAAAAATCTTTTTTCTATCTATCTTCAAATCTTTATTTATTCAACAAGAAAAACCTAGAAGATTATATTCGATAGATATATTATAAAATCTAACATTTAATATATTTATCAAAATAATCGAACTTTATATAAGTTAACAAGATAAATAAATAAAGTTAATATTATATATTCTATGATTAAAATTGATGATTGACTCATATTTAATTATCTTTGAAAAATTTCAACTATTTTATCCAGATAATTATCTATGTCGAATAATTATTCTTTTAAATAATATTATTCGATATAGATAACCAATGATAATTATATTTTTAACTATAATAGAATAAATAAAACTAATTATAAAAACGTCTTACTTTTTTTTTTGTTTTGTTTCAATCTTCTAATAATTAAATTTCAATTTCAATATTTGTTTATCTGATAATGATTTAATTCTATTGAATATGTTATCAAATTCAATATAATATATTTATTCGTTTAGTAAGATCGAAATAATTCAATCTATATACAAATCTAAACATTTATTCATATAAATAGATAAGAGAAGAAAAAAATATATTTTATTTAAATAAATAATATTGACTCACTAGAATTTTATCATTATTAACCAGATTATAAAACATATTTTATAATTCGAGTGGATTTTTTTATTGTTTACTTATATAATTATATTATTTTGATAAGTTTCAATTCTTATTAGAAAAAAAAATGATAAACGCCTTGTTAGAATAAAAAAATACCTTGTTCAGACACTTTTACAATTGTTTGTCAAGGCGTTTTTCTCTTGAGAGAAGGAGTTTTCTCGAGGAAAAAACGGCATGTTTCTTATTGAGAGAGAGAGAGAGAGACACTCAGAAAAAAAGAATTTTTTTACAAGAAAAATTTCTTCGGAAAGAACGGTAAAACTGTTTCTAGGAGGTGTTACATTTTTCCAGGAAGGCATTCATTGATCTTCTTTTTTTATCAACCTTTTTTTAATAGAAACGTTTTATTTAGCTATTTTCAATCTTTTACAATTTTTCACTATAAAGATGATGAAAAATTCTCTCAAGAATCAATTATTGAAAATAATATCATATTTTACTTTTCCTATATATTCATCTTTTAACCATCTTCTATGATAAAAACTTTCGAAAAAGATCCTCGATAAAGACCTTTTTGAAAAAATTCAAGCCCTTCTCAAAACGATTTTATCCTTATTCTCGAAAGAATTTTTCTTAGCTAAGAAGATAGTTTTTCTGAGCACCTTCCTAACAGAGATAAATCGAACTTTTTTCGCGGAATAAACTCCTTCTCTCAGGAGAAAAACTCCTTGAAAAACAACGATAAAACTGTTTTAAGAAGGGTTCGTGTTTTTTTAAATCTAAGAAGATGTTTATCATGGATTTTATTCTATATAGATATATTCTATTCAGTGTTAATTATAGAAAAATCATATCTATTTTATATTAATAAAATAATTTTATTATTTATCTTAGGATATATTATTTCTATAAAATTATTTATCATTTATTTATCTCTGAACAGTTTAAACAATTTACTCATTTGAAATAGATCAAGATTTAGTTTAGTCGACTTTTTTATTTTAATCATTTTTCTTGAATTTTAATTTATCAAACGAGATTTAATAATAAATCTTCTTGGTCAATAAGAGGAATAACTAAATAAATTCTCTCGATTTAGGTTTAAAAAATATATGAAAAATGATCGAATAGGATTATTTACCTTTTTAAAAAACTAATATCTATATTTTATTTCTAATTGAATATATTTATTTATATAAGATAATTATATTAAAAAGCGAAAGAATAAATATTCTTTATATTAAAAATTGACTATATTTACAATTTTATTCTGACTCTTGCTTTTATTGGGCTTTTTTTCCTAATGAAAAAAAAATGTTGGTTGTTATCTCTTTTTATAATATCTAACAAATCGTTTTGTTAATAGACAATTTCTCAAATAAAATTTATTAATCATTAATTAAATGTTTAAAGAGAAGAAAAAAAATGTCTAGACTGATTGAAATTCTTTATAAAATAATTTCATATATCGAGTCCAATTTTGATTAATAATAAAGATAAATAACATTTATTATATATAAGAGAACTAGGAATAAAATCGAAATATTCGACTAAAACTTAAATACAATCTTCTCAAATAATCCAATTTAGTTATTTTTAAATCTAATTTAAATAATTCTATATATATGGTTTAAAACAAGTTTTGTTTTAAATTTAAAAAATAAATCAATAACTAATTTATCTTAGAAAATCCATGAGGACAGTTTAAATCTGACGTTGACATACTCTTCAACGTTTTTCATCTTTATCGAATAAATTCTTAATCAAGGTTAAAATCCGAATGAAAATATTTCTTTAACTTGTTTGTTATATATATTCGATTTTATCGAGAATAAAAAAAAAACCTATTAACAATTCTATTATTTCAACGCATTTATTTTTAAATTTATTTTTATAGTAAACCAATCTTAAACAAATATTTTTCTTAAGTCATCTTAGAAATAATTTGAATATATACGAAGAAAAAAAAATCTTTTTAGAGAAAGACGTTCTCAGTTGTGTTTTTATCTTGAATTTTTTATTTAAAATATATCTGACAAATAAATAAATATGATTAAACATAAAGAAAAAAGGATTGATTTTTATAAAAGTTAACGATTCTCATTGTTCATCATTGGATGAATAGAAATTCGAAGGATATATAAGTAAAATAAATAAAAAAACTTCGAGATATATTAGAATTAATTGAGATGATATTATACCTATAGATATTTAGATATCATTTTCTATATCGACTAAATAAAAGATTGAATTAATTTGATTTTTGTGTACTCAAAAAGTGTTGTGTACTTAAAAAGTGAGTACACTCTAGAATCGGTCAGTGTGTCCGGCCGGCCGGCCGGCCGTTTACACGATAAATTTTGAAAGAAGAGTCCGATTGCGATGAAATTTTCTACACAGTTTAGTCTTAACAATGTCTCAGTCGAGTTCGAAGATGAGCATGATCAGCCGAGCCATTCGTGAGTTATTGCAAAAATAGTCATTTTTCCCTATGGCTTCCTATGCGAAAATCGACCCATCCCAGCTGTCGTAAAAGACTTTTCCCATCATAGTCAAATAAAACCCCAACTATTATATACCATTCGATAGAGAATTTCACGAGCTGCAAAATGGTATATAAAACATAAAGCAACGAGAAGGCTAACTCACCTATTACAAAGATAATTAAACAGAAATAGGTTCTGTTTTTGTCCATGCTCTAATTGATTCACAAATAGAGCTCTATCTTTCGATCACAGAGATCATAGTTCGAGGTTTTCTGGGGCGGAGAACTCGAATCTGTGCTCCACTTGCCTCGAAATACTATTGGTTGAGCAGTGACCAATAGAAATCAAGTTATAGGAAAAATGACTTTCTAAGGGTAAATCAAGGCGAAGAGTACAAATCTGAGCTGTATTCACCCCCAAGTCCTATTGATTGGACAATAGCCAATGGAAAACAACAGTTTATCGGAAAGTTTCCCCAGTGTAATTTTGATGTCAAGACATTCTAGGATGACTTATCTGTCTAATTCACTTTTTGAAGTACACATAACTCTCGGATTTAAATCCGAAGTTTCCGCATTTATTATTTCTTCGTATCAGATCAATTGTCTGATGTTTTCGATTGCCATCGTTTCTATCATATACCTTCATAACCACAAACAAATATATAGAAACACAAGCAATGAACGAATGAATAAAACTTCTATTGTATATGACCTTTATCATCGAACACAATAAATGAGTGTTTTTATCATTGGAAACTGTCGTACTTCTTCGGACGGAGTCATAAACAACAAAATTTTTTCCAACTATGCTAATTGAAATCTGCTTACAATATATGCCATTCATAGAAAAAATTCTTTTCGAATGTTTACATTCATTTCAAGAGTATTTTTATTAAATCAGATGAAGTTAATATATAAAAAAAATGGTAATCACTATTGATCAGCAAAGGAGAATGGTGTCTAAAAAGAAACGAAACTTATTTTGTTAAAATATATAAGATAGAACAATAGAGTAAATTGCTTACGAAGCTTGATGTCTTTTTGATGACCTGTAATTGATGAACCAGTTGTGTAATCTTATCACAGATATTTTTTGTTGCTGAGCATTCTTCAGCACAAACTTCGATCATTTTCAAATATTTGGCATCATTCCTAATATATCTGAGGAATTGATATAAATTTTCCTTGTGTAGAGATAATTCTAGTTCTGCTTTGTGCTGGAACTTCCGAACTTCTAAAACGAATTATAAAGTTAATAATGAATACGGTTTCCAAAACTTAAAAAAAAAGAATAAGAAAACATCAGAATGTTTTGAAGTTACTAGAATTTTTACGTGTCACCAAAATTTTCATGATTATCCTACTCGTGAGTATTAAACGACTTTGAATTACAAATGTTATCTTTTCTAAAGCTTTCGTGAAATTCTTCTATAATCGAATTCTAGACCCGTCATTGTTGTACTCATATTGTTGTTCGAAGGTCCACAAAATTTTCATTGATGACAAGTGAAAACCTATAGGCTTTCATGATATACAGAAACAGACTATTGCAAAAGAAAATTCAAGTATCGCACTAAAATCTGGTTAGTTTTCTTAATAGAGAGATTCAAACGTAACTACCGATTGTTTTACATATTCTTGTTCCAGTTAGATAATGAATATCCTTTTCAAATTCAATCTGAGTGTGAATCACATCAAATCTGAATATGTAAATGTTCTACAGGTTCAGCAGTATCCTTCATTAGAAGAATTCAAAGTCAATACTGATAGAAGGATTTATTTACATTCAATAAAATAAATAAAATCATTTTCATGAAAATAAAAAGCAAAATTTGCTGAATAATCCTTTTTATAGCAAGCCTAAGTGCTTGCATAAAAAGCAAATCTGATCTCTTTCTGATAATATGAAAGAATTACGGTTCTTCAAAAGATTGTTTTCTTGGAAAAAAAAGATACAATATTTTCTAGCTACTTACCAATTGGTGATTTTAACTTCAAATGTGTATATGAAAAATGATCTAATCGTCCAATAGTATATAACTCGTAGTTGACACAAGCAACAGAATATGATAATGCTGAACTTTCAGCAAGTGTAGGAAGGTAATAATCATCATCCGACGAAAACGACCATTCATCTAAATAATATCATACATTTATTATACAAGCAGCTTTATAAATGCTTGAACCCTCTAGTTCTTTCTATGAATAGGTATCTATCAAGTTCCAATATTAACTTAGAACTCAAACACATCTCAAATGCACGATAGTTCACAGTTGATTTCTAAGTGGATTAGTTATATTAACTTCCATAAAAATTTTTAAAAAGAAGAATTGACACTTAGTTGTCTTTCTTACATAAGTCCCTAAGAAAAATTCATCTTTTCCAAACTTCAATGTATAGAATTTTTCGACCTAGGCCTTATTTGAATATTAAACGAACTCCCAATTCAACAACATACATGGAAGTACTTTTATCTTTTGTTAATCAGCATAGTTTTTTCAATTATTTTCTATACTATGACACTATGCATGCAGGAAATTATTGCTTCGAACACACACACACACTCTCTCTCTCTATTGACACTCCTAAACATAATTTACCGTTCGGTGTTTGTTTCGGGTTGAATTTCAATGAATAATTACTATGGTGCCGATCGAAAAAAATCCAATGAAAAGGTATTTTCAATTCCATCAAAAGATAGCCCATAATCGATAGTATCTGTAATGAAAAAATCTCTGTTATAGCTCTTATCGTTGTTGAGAAAATGCAAATCTACTGAAAAGTATTGCACTACAAAATGCATCAAAAATGACCTACCCCCTAATAGTTGTGTCCACTATATCTCCAGACTGGCTTATCTATTTGAGCTGAAATTTTGGGTTTCTTCCCAAATATGTTAGGCCTACCTACTGTGGGAATATCAGCCAAGTCGGTGAGATCGATTGCACAAGGTCGGTCGTGGCTTACGTGCAATGCCTCCTATGGAGATGATAAAAATACCTCTACACCATCGCCGTAGGAGAGCACGAGTATGGCCCGAAAAGGACTTTTAAAATTTTTTTAAAAGTTTTAATTCAAATAGCAATAATACACACTGTCAATATTAAATATAAAGTCTCAAACAAATTTCGTCTATTGGTTGAGCAATGCTCCTCAATGGGTTAATCAATCTTATCGAAGTACCCGAAGAAACCTTAAATCCCCGATGAATCACCAGGAAATCCTCCTAAAATCCACGAGGAATCTCGGAAAACGGGGTTAGATAGTTAGCTCTGTCACTCACTGATTATATAACTGACAAAATATCATCTACTGAATTGCCTTTTCGTTAATAAACTCTTGTTTATCATAGATAATAGAGTCATTTATAGAGCTGGTCAGTGAACAAATCCTAGGGACTCTCGATGAACTCCCACAGAAATCTCGAGGGACTTCCTCAATTGAGCTCTCGGAGATATTTCTGTAGACTCTCTCGATATTGTTTAATGGATTGTTGACTAGAGAATATATATTCGTATATAAGGATAGACTGTTTTAAATAATTATTATTTCGAAATAAAAATCTTAAATAAATATGTTTATCTTGTTTATTCTAAAGAGTTAATCATTAATAATATAGAAATAAATGTTGAATTAAGAATTTTATTTCTAATAATAAAACTCTAATTGATGATGTTTTATTCGATATTAATTGAGAAAGATAATTCATTTAATTATAGTGACCTATATTATTAATAATATATTATAAACATGAATTCAATTGTTTATTATTAATATAAAACTAATCTCTTTAACAGTCGGTTTTTAAAAAAAATAATATTTTATCTTAATTATTGATTTGTGATCGATAACATTGTTAATTATCTTATATATATATGTTTGAAAAAGTGAATTATTTCTATAAACTGATATAGAAATATATTGTTGATAAAGATTATTATCATTTTAATTTAGTCAATATGATTATATTGGTCATTTATTAAATATCGTCTTATTAAAATCTATTCTTTCTCTAATAAATAAAATAATGTTGAACGGATTTATCATTATATGAGGATCAAATTAGGATAAACGATCTTAACAAGATAATATTATTGTTCGATAATTCAATATTTAATATAAAATTGTTTACGATTATTTGTTCGAATATAATTCTATAAATAGATAGATTAAATAAATATTGATAAGAAATTCTAATAATCGAGATAAATATCGATTGAGAGAAAGAATAAGAGTAAACATCAATATATTATTATTTTAGTTAAACCATTTAATTTAATTCAAGATAAATATTCTTATAGTTTTATTTTAATTAGAAATGGTTATATATAATATATCTTAATTATTTTATTTTATAAATAGATTTTTGAAAATTGACAAATATTTTCTTTTTCTTCTATAGAGTTAACAATTATACCAAAAATAATATTTTATTCATCTGGATATTTATTTTATCTTGTTAGAGTTATAATAAATTCTATATTATCTCGCTTTTTATTTCAGATAAATAATAAATCATCGTTTTATTGACTAAAATAGATCAATAACGATTAATTAAATTATATTTGAATATCTATTATCTCAAAAGAATTTAATTAATCCTTTATTTTTATTTTTATTGTTTGTTTCGAAAAAAGAAAATATCTTTAAATATAATTCTAATTAACTCAATTTATTTTCTATATAATAAATCCATCATATTTGAAAATAAATGTGGAAACCTCGGATTTAAATCCGAGAGTTGTGTACTTCAAAAAGTGAATCAGACAGATCACTCATCCGACGAATCTCTGGACGTTAAAATTATCCTGGCAAACCGTTTCTATAAACACTTTATTTCTATTGGCTACTGCTCAACCAATAGGATTTAGATGTGAATAGAGCTCAGATTTCAACTCTTCGCCTTGATTTACCCTAACAAAGTCGTTCTTCCGATAACTTGATTTCTATTGGTTACTGCTCAACCAATAGGAGTTCGAGGCAAACGGAGCTCAGATTGGAGTTCTCTGACCCAAAAAACCTCGAACTGTCATCACTATGATCGAAAGACAGCTCTAATTGTCGATCAATTAAAGTGTGAACACAAAGAGAACCAATTCCCGTTTAATTACCCTTGCAATAGGTGAGTTAGTCTTCTTATTTCTTTATGTTTTATATACGATTTTGTAGCTCGTGAAATTCTCTATCGAATGGTGTATAATAGTTGGGGTTTGATTTGACTATGATAGGAAAAGTTTTTTACGAAAGCGGGGATAGGTCGATTCTCGCATAGGAAGGCATAGAGAAAAATGACTATTTTTACAATAACTCAGCAATGGCTCGACCAATCCTTCTCATCTACTTCTCTCCACCGAGATATTGTTGAGACTAAAGTGTGTAGAAAATTTCATCGCAATCGGACTCTCCTTTCAAAAGTTATCGTGTAAACGGCCGGACGGACATACTGACCGATTCTATAGTGTACTCACTTTTTGAGTACAAAAAAATGCGGAAACCTCGGATTTAAATCCGAGAGTTATGTGTACTTCAAAAAGTGAATGAGACAGATAAGTCATCCTAGAATGTGTGGACATCAAAATTGTCCTGGCAAACCTTTCCTATAAACACTTGATTTCTATTGGCTACTGCTCAATCAATAGGATTTGGGGATGAATACAGATCAGATTTGAACTCTTCACCTTGATTTACCCTAAGAAACTCGTTTTTCCTATAACTTGATTTCTATTGGTCACTGCTCAACCAATGGAATTTCGAGGCGAATGGAATACAGATTCGAGTTCTCCACCCCAGAAAAGCTCGAACTATCATCTCTGTGATCGTAAGAACGAGCTCTATTTATGGATCAATTAGAGCGTGGACAAACACCGAACCGAATTCCGTTTAGTTATCTTTGCAATAGGTAAGCTAACTTTCTTGTTTCCTTATGTTTTATATACTATTTTGTAGCTCGTGAAATTCTCTATCGAATGGTATATAATAGTTGGAGTTTTATTTGACTATGATAGGAAAAGTTTTTTACGAAGATAGAAGGGTCTATCTTCTCATAGGGAGAAATGACTATTTTTCCAATAATTTAGCAATGGCTCGGCCAATGATTCTCATCTTCTTCTCTCGACCGAGATATTGTTGAGACTAAACTGTGTAGAAAATTTCATCGTGATCGGACTCTCCTTTCGAAAGTTATCGTGTGAACGGCCGGACACACTAACCGATTCTATAGTCTATGAACTTTTTGAGTACACAAAAATGATTTGTTAACTGTTTATATTGATTTTCTAGAGGAAAGAAAAGCATATCAATTTATAATATTGATTATTTTAAATCTTTATATAGAGTAAATAAATTGACTTCTGTTAATAATAAAATAAAATTTATTATCTATATAAATATGATATGATTGAAATAAACTCCAATATATAAAATGAGTATATTATATATTTGTAGATAATCGAGTAGGAGATGTTTGAAAATAAAATTTAAAGTTGAGTAATTTCTATTGTCAATATATATTATCAATAAATTCTATATTAGAATGATTTTGAGTGAGTTAGAAAATAAGTTAAGATAAAATATTTTAGTTTTATTTAAAATAATTTCATTTCGAATATTTATTAAATTAATTTTCAAAAAATATTTTCTCCCTAAATCTTCTAGATAAAATTTGAATAAAATAAAATAAAATCGATGATAAATATTTAAATAAATGTTAATTATGAAAAAAAACTAAGAAAATAAGATTCTGTAATTATATAAATTGTTTTATTAAAAATGAGTTAGAATTATTGAAGATGGATTTTCTTTTTGTTGATAAGCTCCAATAGGTAATAAAGATTTTTTAAAAGTTGTATTAATAATAGTAGCAGCAGAAGCATACCATGCTAAACCTGAAGTAACTATTCCAAACCATCCTCCTATATTTGTTATAACAGGTAAATTACCAAGATTTCCAATAATCAAAAATAAAAATGTTAAATTAAGTAAAAAAAATATGCTAAATATAATTTTTGAAATTCTCAAAGCAGCAACATTCATATAAATAGTAAAAATAAACCATGATAAAAGAAAAAGTCCTGTTGCTTGTTTTGTTTTATTAATAGGTTCAATTTTGGGTACAATTAAATAAACATAACCTGCAAAAGACATCCAAAAAGCTCCATAACTTGTAAATGTTGTTGCACCAAATGTATTATTAACTCTATATTCCCACATTCCAGCAGAAAATTGTGCTAGACCACCATAAAATAATGCAACTGGTAAAACAACTCCTTCTAAATGAGGATCAATTAAATTTGAACCAGCATTAAATACTGAAAGCATAAATGTTGTTAATGCAAATGCAGCAAGACCAAGAGGAGCAGGATTTCCAATAGGATTTGAAGGAGGAGGTGGAGGTGGTGATGGTGGTGGAGAAGAACTTCTATGAAATGTAATTAATCGTTCCAATATTAATTCTAATTGTTGATCTGTGAATGAAAATGATCTTTTTAATGGTAGAGAATTATTTTCTATCGGAACGATTTCAACCACCGAATCTGATTTTTGTTTGTTGATAATTGTTGGATTTACCGACATTTTCTTCTCGAATTATCTCAATAGAAAATATCCTTCCTACTCAATGTGTCTTCTACGATTTTTTTTGTTATCTCACGAAATGACTATATTATATTATACTTTGAAATTAACAACACAAATTATTAGAAGAAAAAAAAACCTACGCCTCAGTGACTCTCAATGTAATTTATGCATATTTCGGATGTGGGCGATTAATTTGTATTATATATTGCATAAAAACATAAACTAGTGTTACCTTTTAATGTTTTTTTTTTTCTTGACAAAGATTTGTTTTGTCGGAGTAACGGGTCTCGATATAATTCACCTTTGTATATTATCATTATAGATTAAATTCCCTTAAAAACGTCCCTGACACCTCGATAACAATCACCATCCAAAACAAAACTTTTATTCCAAGATATTGAAAAATACATTTGAAAATTGACTAGTTTTATTTCATTATTTTAATTAGGAAATTTACTTTTTCTTTTCATGAAGATAAATCTTAGATTGATACATTAGTAATAAAAACAAAAAAGGTTTTTTTTGCATAATAATAAATGAATATATTCACTAATATTATTTCACGATATACGTCAAGACAAAAACGTCAATGTAAAACATATTAAATGAACAAAATGTTAACAAAAAATAGTGAAGAACGGTGTTTTTCAATCATCGTTAGAAACAAAGTAATATTAGAAATAATTGATCCTATTGTTATTATTCTTTTCTTTTTATAATGTACTTTTATTCTCCCTATAAAACGATATTGACAATGCAAGAAAAAGAGAAGAATAGAAAATATGAATAACGTCATCGTAAATATTGTCGGCTCCTGACACCTTATCGTCGATAAAAAATAAGAAAAAATCAGTTGATCATCCTATTGCATTAACGGGTACATGAAAAGTTGACACTAAAACTTCCCAAAAGAAATATCTGCATCGAGCATTACACATCATGGAACGTTCGTACAGAATTTTCGCATGTGCACTTTGCCCATAAAATAGCAAATTCTAATTTTCACTTTGATAAACAAATAGAAATTACAGAAAAAATAAAAGTTTCAAACAAAAAAGAAAAAGAAAGACAAAAAAAGAATAAAGTTCGAGAAATAACATAAAAGTGGATTGAAAAGATTGGAAAATTGTTTGTTCGATGAATTTCTAGTTCGTTCATCTAAATGACATAATGTTGAGGTATATCATTTTAGTATAATCTTCAAATCTATAATCGACCTAATTTCTGTCGTGCTCATTATTTCGTTCTCATTCTATTAGGACTTTACTTTGTCGACAATTCGTTTTTTTCATTAATTGCTTATTCGATTTTTCTTACTTCAGTCTTTGCCGCATCATTTCACATGATTAATCATTCCATAAGGCTTCTATGACTTTCGACATTGTCATGATTCTTTCGAAGTCTTTCTCTTAACTTTACATGAGCTATTCCTGATAGTTTTTCATAGACTTTAACTACTTCTTCTGCGTTTCTCTTTTGTGTTCGTCTTATATAGTTATCAATAGATCCTATCGGTTCCTGTTTAACGTGTTTCTTCTCGACTTGTCAAAGTGTCAATTTTCAATATCATCCATTATTTCATCTTACCAACGTTTATATAGAAAAGCATTTCGTGATCATTTTTAGTTAGAAAAATAAGGAAATATCACTTTACTCACTAATCGAGACCGATCATCACCTTCATTTATTGACATGCCCAAAACCCATGCAAACAATTCTTTTGCATGGACTTTTCTAAAGTTGAATAAAATAGATGAAATAATTTGTATAAATATTAAATGGTCAGTGCGAAAATGACCAGTAGTTAATTGAAAAATGGTTAGTTGATTAAATATAAGTAATAGGAAAAAATTTCACTTTATATCAGTAAAAAAATAGAAAATTTATTAGTAGAAAATAAATTTAAATAAATGAAAGAATCACGGCATAAATAAGAAGAAATATTTAAAAAAAAGTAATTCAAACAAAAATAAAATGAAAATTGAATTATCCTATTAGTAAAGGAGATTTAGCCTTTGTTGGTCTACCTCTTTTTATTTTCTCATCGATCGACAGTGTCTTTACTTATTATGGTTTTACAAAATTTTAAACGAAAAACTATATCCACACACACTCACACACACTTTTTGCATACCAATTTCAAGACTATTGAAGATAAATTGAAAATCTTTTGTTTTTTTTTTTCATTTGAACATATTGCTAAACCAAATGGATGAAATGCTTTATTCAAATCAGTTTTTCCAATAATTAGGTAGTACTGGAAAACCTTCCCATACTAATTTATAAGTAGCAACAATATCTATATGTTGGAACATTGATCGGATCTTGAGCTAACCAACAGATAATATAACAAGGGGGAATAATCGGAATCCTGAAATTCTGAATTCCTCTGAATTTCAAAGATTCCCTATGATTCTTTCGGATTCCCTAGGATTCTCTAGGATTTCATCAGATTCTTTTGGATTCCTTAAAACTCCTTCAGATTTTCAAAAAGCTTCTAAAGTTGTCAAAGGACTCCATCTGTATCATCTTCAGGTTTCCGTGATAATATTTTTTTTTGTTTTTGTTTATTCTATTCTTTTGTGGTTATTGATAGATATATGCATTGATGAGTTGTTATTTGTTTAGTGAGTTGTAGTTCATAGAATGAGATTACCTCCACTAGAAGCGTTGTAACCGAACTGATCTCCTCATTTATCTATCAATAGATTCAGATCGATTTATCTTATCATCTGTCTAAGTATATAATTGCATCAGTAGAATTAGTTATTAATGAAAAATTTTTGATACTTTTTATATCAATAATCATATAATTAATGTTTCAATATACAGAAATGTTCGAATCGCTTTTTATTTAATTTAATTTACTTCCTTTGATAACTGGTGATAACCTATCGGTTGACAGACGATCATTTTTGTCAATCGACAGTCATACTGCTAACTGTTTATGTAAGAATTTCGTCGTATCATTAATTTTCACTTTGAAATATCAGTTTGCTAAATCAGGATTAATCTTATCTTCAATACGTGTTCGAAAAAAACTAGCTTTTATAGAGTGAACACGTTCAGTTGTTTCTTCATTATTAGATGTCGAATCCTCATCTTCATCATTACTATTATTATAAATGTTGTCTTCATCATCATTATTTTCATACGATATAAAATATTGTCATTCAAAATGAGATGGTTATACAAATATGGACGAATAGATAAAAATATTTTCTTTTGTAAATTGTTCAGTTAAATGAGGAAATATTGTTGAATAAAAAAATATTCTATTCAGTTTTAATTATGTCAATGTATCTTTAGTTGCATTCGAATTTTGCCTAGTCAAATTAAAAATTTGCCCACAAGATATATATTCAATGTGTATTATCGTGATATTTATATAGAAATGATAAATCTTTTATTTATGGATTTATGTTCAAGATTTTTTTTTACTGTTTTTAAATACGTGATATTATATCTAAATAGGAGTGACCTTACCATCAATCCTTCTTCTACTACTGAATTTTTAAATATTGTATGTTTATTGATCTTAATCTAAAATATATATCGAAAGAGATCCATTTACAATTTCACGATTTGAAAAGAAGAGGTTTTGAATAAGAAAATTACGATAAATGTTCTTACACTCTTCTATTAATCGTTGATGTATTTGAACATATTTTTTTCTGTAATAGTACTATTTATAAGGGCTTTTTGGGTGAAGATTCCAATATTCTATAGAATTCCATCATTCCGTATGATTCGATAAGATTTGAGGATTTAGTTTTCTCCCCCGTTCTAACATAAACATAGGAAATTCGTTTCTATAATCACCTTTTATATCTTAATATTGTTGATGATAATATAATATCTTCTATCATACAATAAAAGATTTCTTTTCATTAATTGAAATATTTTGATTATTTTCACACCATTGTTCAAATTGACCTAACTTATTTTATTTGAATGAAATTTCTTTTGTTTTTTACAAAAGGCAAGATAATTGTTTATCTATGCTAACGTTAGCATATTTATTTTTCTTTATTGAAATGCTTGAAGAGTCAGTTTTGATTTGTTTATACCATCATTATATAAATCTTCTATGTACTTTTCAACATTTTCATCAACACCACGAATTTGTAACACCATTATAATGTTCGTGTTCAACTTTCGTTTGATAAATGGTTAATTTATTCCTATCTCCATTATATAGGAGATGAATAGTTGCACGACATTGCGAGAATGACAACATTTGACTTTCTTGCATCTGTAATAAACTTTTCTTCTATCTTCTGTATAGTTTGTATACTATATTGATCATTGATTTATAATTGATATTTCTACTTTGTCATGATTATCAAATGTATATTTTTTTAGTCGAACATTTTCATATCTTTTTCTAAAGATTGACACTGCACTATCACCTTCATCGATTGTTTTTGCCCGATGATCCTAGTTAAAAATAGTATCATTTGGCGCAGATTTCAATTCTCTACATTGAACTCAACCATTTCTAGAGTCAACTCAAGTTGTCGAGCAAATCCGAATGGGAAATACTCTTTAAAAAAACCCTCAAAAAAGCAGTATTCACCGTATAAATGAGGTATTAGCTAGATGACCTTCGTCGAAAATAGCATCATTATCATGGAAAATATAATTCTGCATCTAACTCAATCAACTAGAGAATCAACTCAAGTCGTAAAACGAATTGGGACGCAAAAAAGTAAAATATAGTGCTAACTTTACCTAGGTTAATTAGTGTGAGTTCTCTTATGATTTTGAAATAGGGCCAATTTTGCTATCAAATTCACCCTCCAGCCTTTTAAATACATTTTAACTATATTGAGAGTTGAATTATTTCGTCCATGTTTATTTCTATGATGTATAATATGGAGATGAAATCAACTGTTGAAAATCTTTAATAAAATTGAATTTTTCAAATTGATTTTAAATGATAAAGATCTGAAGAAATGATTGAACTAAATAAATTGATTGTTTTATATTTAATTAAATAGATAAATAATCATTGATTAATTTAAAATAATATTTTATTTTAATAATTGTCAATGAAAAAAAAACAAACTTGAATTAGTTTATTATATTCGAATATATTTTCTGAGAATATTATTCTAGAGTCTCAAACATAAATAATATATTTATTTATTTATTTATATAATATATATCGAATAAATTTTTAATCATAAATGAGAATTTATTATTGTTAAACTGATATTTTCTTTTTCATCAATTATTCAAATATGTTCTTTTTAGTAAAGTTAATCATTATAGTTAATAGAAGTATTGAGATTTTTTTTTTGAAAATAAATTATCAATATTAATTTATCAATGGTGAATAATTAACTTGTTGCTTCTCTCAATATAGGATAGATATTGACATATTATTTTATTTATTTGTTTAGATAAAAATATTCAATTGATTTCAATATGCACACTTAACAAAAATGATTAAAATTAAAAAGAAAAACACGAAAAATTTCTAAGAATAGTTAATTAGATGAAAATCTTGTTTTGTTTTTTTTTTTGAAAAAATCTGATTATGATGATAAATAATAAATAGTGATTGTTAATATAATTAATTTAATTTAAGAAAAAAAACAAATTTTCTAGATTAATTATTGTTTAGATTATATTTAATATAATATATAATAACAAAAAAATCTAATAACGAAATCTTTATCGAAAATAGTTTTTATTGTTAATTAAATTTCATTTTTCTTTGCTTTTTTTTCGAGAAAAAGAAGAACAACAAAAGCAAAATTTGATGAGTGAAATTCTAGTTAAAGGCATATCGATTAGTGTCGTGATGCTTTTCTTAGACATGCTAATCGACGATCAATTTCTCTTATTAAATCAATAAATATCTAAAGAAAAAAAAACAACAACAATCGAAATAATATTTTTAAGAAAATAAATATTTTATTATTGAAATAACTTGATTAACATAAATAGAATGTTTAGCTGATGTTTGATAAAAAGGATACATCCATTGATCAGCTAATCTTTGACCTTTTTCTCTTTGAATAAATATTTCCGTATTAGATAAATCAACTTTGTTTACAACAAGTACCAATGCTGATTGTTCTTTCTATTTATAGAAATTTATTTCTTGTTTAGTTTTAAATAAATAAATAAATAAATTTATTTTAATATTCATTATTTTATTATAGAATAGATCAACTTGATCAAATGTTGATTGAGATGTTATTGAATAAATAATTGGAAAACCTTTACTATTTATAATATACAAATCACGCATTGATCGAAATGTTTCCTATAAGAAAAGAAAAACAAACCTTTATTTAATGTTTAACAAAAAAAAGTCTTGATTAATAACAAACAGTTCCACCTGTATCAAGAATTTCGACAAAAAATTCTTTTTGATCAATTTCAATTGTCTAAACAATTTCAAAATCTAATCTTAGTTAAATATAAAATCGAAATACTTTTTTTATAAACATCTTCAATTGTTGGATCATATCTATTAAGAAAAATTCCTTCAACAAATTCTATTGCCTAAAACAATAAGAAAATAAAATGAAGTTGATATATCTATTAAATAAATTTAAACAACTAACAAGACAACTTTTTCCAACTGCACCTTGACCAAGAATACATTATTTATATTCTTTATTTAAATTATTATTTCATGGAAATTCGAAATCTTCCATTTAACTTTATTTAAATCAATATTTATTTTCAATCGTCTAGAATAACAAGCAAAAATTCGACTAATAATTAATAATTATACATTGACTGATTTTTCTAAGACTCATTTTCTATTAATATATTTAAGTAAAATGAGATCATTCACCTGCATTTTTTCTCTTTATTTACTCAATAGAATGATGTTTTTCGATATGTTCTATTTTATATTTTAATTTATGCAACAAAATAAGATTGAATTATATTTATTGATTTTATTTTCAATAAAATCCTACTTATTATTAAGATTATTCTTTAAATCTAATCATTGATTAGATGAAATATATCAAAATAAATCTTCGAAATAAAAATACTTTCACATTTCGATATAAACAAATAAATATATTCTATATTCTATTCGATCAATTCTCGACAGTAGTTTATCATAAAGATTCGATTTGAAAAGATTTTTTTTT